>RAHM01000287.1:514325-615487 GCA_003713295.1 Parotia lawesii | reverse complement strand
AAGAAAGAAAGAAAGAAAGAAAGAAAGAAAGAAAGAAAGAAAGAAAGAAAGAAAGAAAGAAAGAAAGAAAGAAAGAAAGAAAAAGAAAGAAGGAAGAATAAGGGAGTTTTTACTAAAAATTAATTGCACATATTATTTTAAACTTCCCATTTATTATTTCAGGTTTATTTCCAAAAATAACTGTGTGTTGATAACAATGCATCATTCATATAACTGCAATTATTTTAACTAACTGTACAGAAATTAACAGTTGAATAGTTACATTGGTCAAGCCATAATTGACATGATTTACAGAATTAGATCTTTAAAATTACAGAAAACCAATACTTGATATTTGAAGATGAACATATCCTATCTAAAAAAATAAATTTATGCTATCAAAACCTAAACTTAATTTTCATATGATGAAGATAAAGAACTAGTTTTTCATAAACTCAACAAGCTTTTATTTCCAATCATGGTGCGGGGGAAAAATAAAGGTATTCTATATTGTGATAGTTACCCTTTTAAAAGATAATTTGGAAGCAGTTTTAACTGACATTTTTTTGGAGACTATCTTTTATTTAAAATATCTCTATGGCATATTTTATTTCTGTCAAATAAAAAAATATATACTAACTGAACTATACGTCAGGGAAGTTACGTGTTTCAACAACATAATATCTGTATGTGTGGACGCGCATGCATATCTACATGTAAATATAAAAACAGAAAATAAAACTGCTGTGAATTTGAATAGAGATATTTTAAATACAGCTAAAGAGCAAAAATTAAAGCTGACCTTTAAAATTAGTTAGAAATACTTCTACATTCAAAGCCTCTACCTTCAGACGTGCAAAGCCATAGCAAGGGTAATAAATCTAAATGCAAGAGTAGATAATAATCTGATTTCCTTCCTTCCTTCCTTCCTTCCTTCCTTCCTTCCTTCCTTCCTTCCTTCCTTCCTTCCTTCCTTCCTTCCTTCCTTCCTTCCATTGTAAAATCAGAAAATTCTGTACAATTCAAACTATTTCAGTCTTTACCTCTTTGTCTAAAATGCTGTACTGTGTGTTACTAATAGAAACAGTTAAAGATACTGAAGCAGACGCTCAGGTTCTTTACCAGCTGGGGATGAAAATAGATTTGAACCATCTCCATAGATGCTGTTATTCCCTGTTTGAACCTTGCTGTTATCTGAATTTGAATCTTCAAAGCTGAATATCACTGAATTAATTATAGGCAGTGTTTTTATGGCTAATAAGTACCTAATGAATTTTTTAAAATATGTTAAAGATGACGAAGGTTTTTCATCTATAATATAATTTGTAATATTTTATTTAAACTTCTATTGTTATCTCTATTTGTCTGTATCTTATGGATTCTTTATAGACAGTCTTAGGTTTCTGAAGAAGACTTAGTTTTTTGTATGCACTTTTCTCCACTAAATATTACAGCTTAACAAAGCAATTAACGTTCATAAACATTAATCATGTTCATAAATATAAATCATGTCTGGATGGCTGGGTTCTGAGAGTCATGGTGAATGGTGCTACATCCAGTTGTTGGCCATCACTAGTGAGGTTCCCCAAGGTTCACTACTGGGGCCAGTTCTGTTTGTATTTTTATCAGTGATTTAGAAGAGGGCATTGAGAGCACCCTCAGTAATTTTGCAGATGACAGTGAGTTGGGCAGGAATGTTGATCTGCTGGGTGGTACAAAGTCTCTGCAGAGAGATTGGGACAGGCTGGATCAATGGGCTGAGGACAACTGTATGAGGTGAAACAAGGCAAAGTGACAGGTCCTGCACTTTGGTCACAACAGCCCCATGCAGTGTTACAGGATGGGGAAAGAGTGGCTCAAAAGCGGCCCAGRAGGAACAGACCTTGGGGTTCTGGTCAACAGCCCAGGAAAGCCTATGGCATTCTGCCCTGTATCATCAATAGTGTGGCCAACACAACCAGGGCAGTGATTGTTCCCCTGCATGCAGCACAGGTGAGGCAACATCTCAAATCCTGTGTCCAGTTTTGGGCCCCTCACTGCAAGAAAGACTTTGAGGTGCTGGAGCTTGTCCAGAGAAGGGCAATGGAGCTGGTGAAGGGTCTAGAGAGTGAGTCATATGAGGAGTGGCAGAGTGAGCTGGGACTGTTTGGTCTAAAGAAGAGGAGGCTCAAGATAGATCTTATGACTCTCTAAAACTACCCGAATGGAGGCAGTAGCCAGGTGGGGGTGGGCCTTTTCTCCCAGGCAACGAGTGAACAGGACAAGAGGAAATGGCCTCAAGCCACCTCAGGGGAAGTTCAGGCTGGACATGAGGAAGAATTTCTTCACTGAAAGGGTAGTTAAGCATTGGAATGGAGAGCTCAGGGAAGTGGCGGAGTCACCATCCCTGGAAGCATTCAAGAAACACTTGATGCCACTTGATGCCACTTGGATGTGGCACTTAATGCCATAATTTAGTTTTGTGGTGGTCCTTGTTAAAATATGGCACTCCACAATCTTGGAGATCTTTTCCAACCCAAATGATTCTATGATTCTATGACTCAAAATCACATAAATCTTCATAAAGACCTAACTACAGAACTCCAGTTTCACTGACCTATGCTGATATTATGTTGGGCAACTACTGGAGACACTGTAATTACTGTTTTCAGACAGGGAAGGAAAAGAATACATGAAGGAAGTGTTCTCTTGATAGGAACAATATTTCAGCTATTTTTGAAACTTTAAAGGCAGAATTTTTGACAGAAACTACTGATTACTTACTATTCTACCAAGTGTGTTTAGTACATACATAATTTCTGGGAGCTGGCCTTGAATATATACATTAACTCTTAGTGCAGCTTATCCAGCTATATTCACTGTCCATATATAATAAATAAGAAGCAACCCTGTGATGTGACATCCCTCTCTTCACCGCAGGGGTGGTGGCTGGGATTGGCCTGTGGACCCCATCCTCTTCCACCGTCTCCCATCCCCTTCCTGTTCGTCAGGTGTGGCTCTGGAACGTGGTTCTGACCAGAAGCAAAGGCAGCCTGAGCCCAGGTGGAGCGGAGCAGTCAAAAGTGGCAGCACTGGTGTGAGAAGCAGCTGCAAGGAACAAAACAGCAGCAAAACCAAGCCTAGAGCAGCTGAGCCCAGCACAACAGAGTGGCAGCGCAGTGCAACATGAACAATTTAGTTTTCAGGGGTTTGTCCATCATTTTTTTCCATTGTCTTGCACTTGGGGATGGGGAAAGCCAGCTGTGGGAAGCTCCTGCCAACTTGTCTTTGTCTGGGAAAAGGCACGTGATGCTGGGCGCAGGAATGCCATCTTATCTTTGCGTGGAGAAAGCCACACGGCTCAACCTACGGGGAGCGTCACCATCTTGGCTTTGTCCCGGTGGCCACGTGGAACGAGGTCGAGGTGATGAGCACCTTTTGCGTGTAAAGCACCTTTTTATTTGTTATTAGTGTTGCTGCTATTACTGTGCATTTCTTATTCCACAGCTCTTTGCTTTTGGTAAACTGTTATCTCAACCCATAGTCTCTGCCTTTGTCCCTTTCTTGCCAAAGGGGGCTGTGGGAAGCGGAGTGGTTTATTTGTAGGTCTAATTTCTGACTGGTAGCAAACCACCACAGTAGTTTAAAGCAGATTAGAACATGCTCTTACCTACCTCTGGATTAAATAAAAAATCCATGTTAAAAAAACCATGAATACAGGTTGAGATGATAAACATATATTAAAGTATGTCTGAGTAGCTAAATTCAGCATTTATCTATACTTGCTGGAAAGTGCAACATCAGATAATTAAGGATTTCTTTATATAAACAAAGGASATTAATTACAGTATTTTAAATAGCATTATGGAATAATTGACAAAACTGTTTCCATTTTCATGGCTACTGTTACACATCAGAAAATATTAATCTAAATATAACTAAACATTCTCCTTAAGGAGCTTAACTTGTAGGTTTTTGTGATTTTCTTTTAAAGAGAACTGTCATCATCAGAAAAACCATGTTGAATATGCTATTGGACAAACGATATGATATGAAGTGTCTCACACATTATATAAACAGCTCATAGAATAATGATTTTATGAACACATTATTTAGTAAAAATCTCCTTCAGCACACACAAGCCAGACATCAATGTGTGCTCCTCCTCCCTCTACCCAAGACAAAAACTGAAACGAACCAAAAAAAAAAAAGTGTTCCAGATAGTAAACCTTTCCAGTTGTTGATAAAACAATTTCCTCATCTTCCTTGCATCACTCAACTAACTGCCTCGTGAATTCCTTTTCTAGCCACTCATTTGCTTTACACTTTGGTTTTGACTCTTTCTATTGCTTATTAGTAGCAAGACCACTTTTATATCCAGATCCAGATAGAGAGAAACACTGTAAAGGGCTGGAAAAATATCTCAGTGTAAACAGTATTAAAGATGCAGAAAGAAGCTGAACACCTGTTGCAGAAAGTAGAAGCAGAATCTAGTCCAGTTTCTGGTGATAAAACTTGATGAATCAGAAGGTTAAATATTTTTGGAAGACATCTGGCACCCAGCCTCTATTATAAGGTTAAGCCAGATGTAATTCTAAAGGATGTATGTAAAAATGCTGAAATTTCACCTTCTGTTTTACTTGATGCAACTACTTTACCCCAAACAGCAAAATTTTTACAGAAAAAAGTCAATTAATTTAAAGCACTTAATGAAATACACATAAAATTAAATCTGAATGCAAAAAAAGAAACTTTTCAGTCTAGGATAGTGATTCCAAGAGTGAAATCAGAATCAGAATAAGGAACACATGACTTATTCATCCAGTCCCAGCTACCTCATAAATTTTAGATTTTTTTATAAATGATTAAATTTATACAAAAGCAAATTTAATATGTTCAAGACATTCAATAGCAATTTCTACTTAGGCATAAACACTTCAGGGAAGAAAATGCCAGGAGGAGAAGAAAAAAAAGGATACAATAAGAAAAAAATGTTCTTTGGCACCAAAGCCTCACTATTAAGAGCCTTGTTTCATATTTGGTCAATTAAAATGCAGTATAATTAAACGTAGTACCTTATAACACATGCATAGAGCCCGCTGTCTTGTACCACTGTTGGTCGGAACCAAATGGAGTCTTCTTCTTTGCTCATTCTGGTTCCATCAAAAGCTATAGGTTCCTCAAAATCTCCAGGTCCAGAGCTTTTGTACCACATCAAACTAAGTCCAGCACTTTGGGCTAGGGAGTAATTAGCTCTAATATATCCATAAAAGAGTGCACATTTTATACGAACAGGTTCTCCCACTAGAACTTGATATTTCTTGTAATCCACAGACCAGTCAGTGCATCCATCAGCTACAAGAGAAGAGAAAATGACAAGAGATTGTCAAAGGCTTTGGAAAGCACTATTCACACAGCAGTCTTTATTGTGGGAAAGTATTGCATTTGATAAAAAAAGGCCATTGAGGGACTAGCAGTGTGCTTTTTATCCCTGAAAAATTAACTGCATTTTCATTACACTTATGTCATGTATTTGTCTATAGTGGACAGAGCTATTAGGACATACATTGCTAAACATTGATAATTTCTGAGCTAACTGAGCAATCACTCTTTTATATTTTGTGGAACTCCAGCATGACCAGTTATAAAACACTGAAGTGAAATTAGTGCAACACAGAGGGCATGTGGTTCACGGGGTGTCACTATCTAAATTGAATCAATCAAATATCTTCAGGGTTACCATGTAAGTGAAAGTCTCAGAAGATATTAGGACAAGGAGCTGTAGTCTGAACCACAAAGTGTGAAAGTTTCAGATAGATTTGAAGGAGAAGACACTGTCTTTACAATAAGACCAGATGTGAAGAAAGATACTTCCAGGAAAATTACTATCAGTAATTTTAATGGATTATTCAAGAACATTTTTAACAGATCTTAGTTGGAATTCTTGACTTTCCAGAACTACATTACAAATGATGGTTAATAATGTTTTCATTTTTTTCCTGTTGAATAACATCAGCCCCTACCAATACTGTCCCACAATAACTGCTCATCAGAAAGCAATACTAGATTTATTTGACATTCTGAAGCCCAGTAACAAAACTAAACCCCAAGGCCAAAAAAACACCAACCTCACACCATCTTCCCCTGTATTTTTAGTTAAGAATACCAGAACAACAAAAGGAAAAGAGCTATTTTCTACAATGCCTTCCTTAACAAAAGCTTATAATTTTTTTCTTGAGGAATTTCAACCATGAAAATTCACCATTAGACTCATCCACTTAAAAACTCAGTGTTCAGTCTCAGCTAGTTAACTAGGCCCCAATCCAGTCAAGAGAAAGCAATCAGTACATCTAACGGAAAATTTATTTAATCTTAAAATTAGTATCTCTGTCTCATATAAGCATTTTGTCTTTGATTTTGATACTTTATTAACTTTAAAAGAGCTCAGGTAGATAGCTAGCTTAGACAATCAACTTTTGCAAAGCTCGAGTTTCATCCAAGAATTCGTTGAATACTGACTTTAACAGAGAATTCAAACTACTGTGCAAGATAAAGTACTATTAGCACTTTAAACCTAGACAATATTTGATCTGTTACTTGGGAGAAAAACATACTAGATAGTGATTTTTTGAGATTTTCCTATGTTTGGATAATGCCACAGTACTTTTTATACATTGCAAAAAAAGAAAGACTCAGACATCTTCACACATCTCTGTGTACACAATAACCTAAGTTGATCCAACATAGAAAGATGGAGAAAAAAAAATAATAAAAACTTTAGAGTGAATTTGCATTGTGAGCAGAATTCACACAAACAAATATTTAATGTATCTTTGGACTGTCTGCTCCTGCATTTACTTTTACGACCAGGAAGGGAAAATAATATGTCCCTGTTCCGATTTTCCTACATAACAGTTCCTAAAAATTAGTAACCGTTACAAGGCCCTAGTAAGACTTAGTTGTACTCTCGCATAAATTGAAGTGAATGGAAACAAAGCTACACTATTAGCTTTCCCTTAGGACTAAAGAAACTAACTTTCATTTATTTCAGAATTCAATTACGTTTTTTATCATTTCATTTTTACCTTTCTGAAAGAGCATTTTCTCTCTCTCATCTGATTTTATTTCTCTCTGCTTCTAAGTCCCAATGCAAAAAATGAATTAACAGCCACCTCTAAGCAGTGTTAATTTCATTATGTAAGTTACCARGTAATAGCTTCTTCATCATACTTTATCATCAAATTTTAATCTTGCTTTTCACTGCTTAATTTAGCTAGTACACTTTGGTTTACATTATTAGTCTGTTAGTTATGTCTTCTCTCTCAGGACATTCAGTTCTAATAGTTCTCAATTCCTTTCACTTGCAGAATCCAGGAGAATATATTGCTGAATAGCACCAACTCTGTTACAAGCCCTTTGTACTGGATGAAGGACTAACTATGCAGGGTAGATACCACTGACTTTATTTCAGCATTATATTTTTCATAACAGACCTGGGGGTCCTGATGGATGGAAAGCTGAACATGAGTCATCAGTGACCTGGCAGCCAGGAGGGCCAACCATGTCCTGGGGGGCATCAGGCACAGCATCACCAGCCGGGCAAGGGAGGGGATTGTCCTGCTCTGCTCTGCACTGGGGCAGCCTCACCTCGTGTGCTGGGGGCAGTTTTGGATGTCACAATGTAAAAAAGCAATTAAGCTGTTAGAGCATGTCCAAAGGAGGGCCATGAGGATGGTGATGGGACTGGAGGGGAAGCTGTATGAGGTCACTGGTCTTGCTTAGCCTGGGAAGAGGATACCAAGTCGAGATCTCATTGGGGTGTTCGACATCCTCATGTGGGGAAGCAGATGGGCAGGTCCTGATTTCTTCACTCTCGTGACCAGTGACAGGACTTGAGGAAATGGCATGAAGCTGTGTCAGCGGAGGTTTAGGCTGGATATCAGGAAACCGTTTTTCAGCCAGTGGTTGGGCACCGGAACAGGGTCCCCAGGGCAGTGGTCACAGCACCAAGCCTGACAGAGTTGAAGAAGTGTTCAGACAGTGCTCTCAGGCACGTGATGTGACTCTTGGGGTGTCCTGTGCAGGTCCAGGAGTTGGAGTGGATGATTTGATGGGTGCCTTCTAACTCAGCCTATTCTACAATTCTAGAAAAGCCTGCTAAGGATCATCTGATCCAGCTATCCACTAAATTCTTTGTTCATTTTTTGGCACAAATCACATCAAAATGTCCCACCAGATATCTTAAGACAATATCTACTTGTCCTGGTTTCAGCTGGGTTAGAGTTAATTTCTTCTCAGCAGCTGTTACAGTGCTGTATTTTGGATTCAGAATGAGAACGGTGTTGATGGTTTGTTTTTTGCTAAATCGTGTTTATCCTAAATCAAGGACTCTTTATTAATATTATTGTAATTTACTTTATTACTGTATTATAAATTATTAAACTCTTCTTATCTCAACATACAAGTTTTACTTTGATTCTCCTTCCCATTCCACTGAGGTAGAGGGGGCAAGAGGGAGGGATTGAGCAAGTGGCTACATAGTGCTTAATTTTCAGCTGGGCTTAAACATACAACACCATTCAAACTATTATGAATATTTTCATGCTCATGTTACGGATTTATATTATAACTTTTATCTAGTGGTGCTTGTCAAGAGTCAATACTGGGTCCAGTCCTGTTTAACATCTTCAGTAATGTCTGGATGATGGAGCAGAGTGTACCTTCAGCAAGCTTGATGACGACACAAAACTAAAAGGAGTGACTGATACATCAGATGTGCTATCTTGTGGGTCCTCAACAGGCTGGAAAAATGGGCTGACAGGAACATCATGAAGTTCAACAGGGAACCAAGGGGATGGACATGAACCAGCTGGTCTGCATTGGTCAAAGTATTGCCCATAGGTTGAGGGAGGTGATTGTCCTTTCTATTCAGCTGGAGTGCTGTGTCCAGCTCTGGGGTCCTGAATACAAGAAATATGTACAGACTGCAGAGTGTCCAACAAAGGTCCACACAGCTGATTAAGGGACTGGAGCACAGGCTGAGAGCTGAGACCCTTCAGCCTGGAGAAAGCTCAGGAAGGATCTTGGAAATGAATACAAATCTGAAGGGAAGGTGCAAAGAGCCAGGCTCTTTCCACTTGTGTCCAGTAAGAGGATGAGAGGTAATGGCCACACACTGAAACATGGCAGGCTCTTTCTGAACACCAGGAAACAATTTTTTTTTACTGTAAGGGTTACTGAAAATTCCCACAGGTGCCCTAGGAAGGCTGTGGATTCTCCATTCTTGGAGATATTTAGAAGCCAGAGAGACACGGTGCTGAAAAACCATTTCTAGGTGGTCCTGCCTGAGCAGCAGGGCTTTGGACTATATGATCTTCAGAGGTCTCTTCCAACCTCAACCCTTCTGTAATTCTGTGCTTTACTACAGTTACACTCAGTGATAATCTTAAGGAAACATATGTSGTCTTCTCAAAGTGGTCTTTGAATGAAGTGAACATGAGAGTGTTTCTCTTCCTGCTTACAGAAATATTGTACCAGTTAAACTGCCAACACTGACATTCAAGTCACTTAGAACTGTGTTAACCTTATTACAGTTGGAAGGCTTAATTCCTTAAAAATCTCCCAGGAAAATCCCCACACTACTGCTCAGCCAATGTGCTAATCTATGCGAAGGTGCTAATGCAATTTTGTCAGATATAATAGAAGTTCATCATTCCTATCATACAACACAGACCTGTGATATTTTCTGATAACTGAGATTTCAGGAGATAACTGTTGATCTCCGCATAAAATGTTCCCTATTCCACAGTAACTGAGGAATATTGACAGAAGCTTAAAACCACATAACGAAAAGAAAAACAGACTTTCATGTCCTTAAAAATTATATTACTGTGAACACTCAGGTGGTGCTAGCAYGCATGCACCATAACCAACACTTTCTAACCAACACTCTGCTTGTGGTGTGTAGATACACATGAATTTTTCAGTCTAGAAAAACTTGGATGTATCAAAAACTAAAAAATATTTAAAAAGACCCAAACATATATTCAGAGAATTCTTTTGATTTCTATATTGCTACCTTAAAAACATTACTTCTTTACATGTTAAACATGTGTTACTGGCTTTGTAAATAGGGACAGAAAACAACAAAAGCTTAATGCTCATTCAGATTTTTTATATTAAATAGCTTACTTATATTCAGTTTCATATTGTAACTGTGTCCATTTCTGCTTTGACTGGATTTTTTTTCTTCGTGCATAAGTAGGGCACTGACCACAGAAATTATCTAATGTTTCCTTTCTTAATTATGGCTGCTACTGACACAAAATCAACACCTACAATTATGGTGGTTCAAAACAACTATGGGGAAAAGAATACACTCAACACTTTTCAATGTTTTTATTTATATTGTCGCATCATCAAGCAATCATCTTGTATTTTATAAATTGGAAAATACTTGAATAATTCAACAGTTTTGAAATTCCAGAACTGCCTTCAAAAGAATGGTTGTAGTCCCTGATCTCTATTTTAATATGCTGCCAGTTATTGCTACACGTAATAGCACAATAGAGGGTCCAGGATAAATACCATTCACTCAGTTATTTCCTTGATTGATTTCAGGGTATGAAACAAACCACACTGCATCACTGTCCTAATAATGAGATCATTCTGCTCAAGGAACAAGCATCTTGCAGGCTTCATCTTCTGGATAGGATCCAACACAGAATATTTAACATTACTAAGAAGGTCTTCCCCTTAATTTTTTGGTATCATATGTATCATTTTCAAGGTAAAATTCAGAGCTGAAAAGGACAAAAATATAAAGCTAATAACTCCTGGGTCTGCTGCTACAGCCTAGTCTCATTTAAAAGCTTCAATTCAATATATAGGTTTCAAGATCAGAAAAAGTCTTGACGTTTTTAATATATTGGTTAAAATCTGATTTGCAGACACGTAAACAAATTAGGTCTGACAGTTGAAAACAGTTCTCCTAAAACTTTTGTAACAGAAATAGCAAGTTATCCTAAATTTATTTCACTTAATTGTACTTACTAAAATAAAAATTAACAGATTTATTTTTTCCTGCTTATCCATGTTTGTAATTCAGTTCTTAATTTAATTTTGTATAAAGAAGATTATGAAATGTCACTGTGTCTTCTATTTATTTGTCAGCTACTTCAGGGTTTTTTAATAAGGCATTTGCAAACCTGACAAAGAAGTGATATCATAAGTCACAAAAAATTCTGAAAAGTGGGTATGTAAAGGAGAAAGCAACAGCTCTTGTTCCTAAAGCTGGAAAATTGTCAAGGAGGGCACTAGGGGATGCAGAAATAAGACAACAGTATGTAGGGAGAGTAAGTATGATGGGTAGAGAAAGCAAACAAAGGATATTGCATATGTGCAGTAAGATTTTTCCGTAGGGTGGAGGATGGGAGACATAACAGGTCAAGAAAAYAGGCTTTCCTTAACTGGCTGCTCATAAAACAGCATTTCAAAGGTTCATTGAGCAATGCATAAGACTCAAGGCTACCTTCTTTAAAACAAGTTTCACAACAATATTTTACCGTCAAAATCACAGTCTGTTCTGGATTACGTCTCTTTACCCTGCTTGTTACTTTCTGCTTTTTGCTTAGACTAGCTAGCATTACAATAAAAAAAATAAAAATAAAGATTTTATACTTTATAGCACACTCATTGCAGTGCCTGTGCCAATTAACTCTATGCAACATAACACATGGTATTCCAGTGTGGGTTCTCATTATGAAGACATGCAAAGATTGTCTATTTTTGGTTTGCGTATGCTTTCATTTGATAAAAAAATAAGCTCTGACAGGAATGAAGAAGCAGAGCTTAGAAACACAACACATTATGGAGATGAGAGAGAACACGGTCAGTTCTATTCTTAGACTGCTTAGATTTTGTTTTTTCAAAGTACTACCAGTATAAAATTGGAAAAAAGAAAAAAATGAATTAATATTAGTACCAATATTATCAAATGACCACATCAGGTATTTTATACACAATTAAATTTCCTTTTGCACTGACTGCTGTTACAGCTTTGCATATTGCTATACTGCACTTCCGTTGGATATAGCATTTTCACTTTGAAAAGGCATTTTTCATTCTCTTGAAAACTCAYGTAAAAACTACATTTAGGCTAAAAACATATATTTTGTTCTCAGTCTAAAACTGTGTAGTGGCTGTTATGAGAGGGTGCCAGTAATGGAAAAGGACGTTGAATGTCATTTCAGGGAAACGGAAAAATTATTTTGGATATCATCATCTATTAAAGAAGCTAGATCCTAAAAATTGCACTTTTTCCAACCCCAGTTAAGTTTTGAAAGGGGTAGATTTGGTCATTAAGGAATCTTGGCAAATGCACCAGCCCATAGGAAGAGGAAAGATGAAAAAAGAAATGTATGTCTTGCCATAAATTAATTAAAAATACTGTGTTTCTTGGCTTCAGAATACTGCATTAACATGAAACAGAGTATATATGCCTATGTATTGGGCTACTTAGAGGCATAATAAGCATGAAAATACCCTTATGTCAATCTGGTAGGAAGTTTTTTGTGTCATTATCTCTTTTACCTTATCCAAGCCAAATTAAATAGAATTTTTTTTCTGAATTACTAATAATCCTTTAATTACCACAATTATGTTGTAGGAAAAGTTAAACCAAGAAAGCTATTTTAAGAAAAAAAAMCCCATAGAATAAATATACTGTTCAAGACAGACCAATGCAGGAGCAAATGCTGCATTTTTAAGTTCCTACTCTAAATCAGGAGCTTTTCCTTGTTGCTTATACAGTCCCTTTTGCTTCTTTCAAATTCTGTTCTGTTTCAGCATGTCATATACATTAGGAAGCTTCATAAACACACACWTTAAAGGTATCCTGGCTGAACTGACTGATCAGGTTCTGCTGGATTGACCCCAGGCCAGCAGCCAAGCACCCACACAGCTTCTCAATCACTAAGCCACATATGCAACAGAACAGGAGAAAGAATGGAAAAAGCAAAAGTGAGAAAATTCATTGGTCAAGATAAAGGTAGTTTAGTAAGTGAAGAGGAAAAAAAACCATGGGTATAAGCACTSCCTCATAATCTCCCACAAGCAGACCAAGGTCCAGCTGGTCTTTGAACAATGGCTACCTCAATAGCCAAAACCTCCCAAATTTATTTCGGATCGTGATGTTATTTGGTGTGGAATAYCCCTTTGGCCAGTTTGGGTCAGTTGTCCCAGCAGAGTCCCCTCTCAATCTCTTGTCCCTCACCCCTGGGGAGTAGAATGGGAAAAAGAGAAGTCTTGATGTGGTGCAAGAACTGCTCAGCAATAGTCAAAACACTGATGTGTTACCAACACTTTTTTGGTACAAATCCAAAACAGCACCATAAAGGCTGCTGTGGATAAACATAACTCCATCTCGGCCAGACCTGGTACACAGGTCCCTCATCTTCTACATGCTTCTGTCTGCTACTTTCTTTCAATTATTCATTTTCAGCTCAGGGACGGTCTGTACATTTACAGTTACAGCACAGAGGTGGCAGCATAATTTACTCAGCAGCCACAAAACACAAGAGTTTGCTTACTAGATTAATTTCCAAAGCCTGATATTAAACTGCATTAATTTCTGTGCCCATCTGAAATGAATTGGTTCTTCTTCATTATATTTACTATACAACTTTATTTGAGGGCAGTTCTACATCCTCTGTTTCTTTCACAGACTCACAGAATAGTCTGAGCTGGAAGGGACCCACAAGGATCATCAAGTCCAGCTCTTAAGTAAATGGCCCTATATTGGGATCAAATCCACAACTTTGGTGTTATTAGCACCAAATCATTTGTATTCCTTTTTTTTGGCTATACCAGTTTTATCTGTGGTTCTTTTTGAACATTAAGAGTGCAAGTTTCTTTCCTCCCTGCTCCCAAAACACATTGTGATTTATTTTGAAAGACAACTTCTACCTAGTGTCAGTATCACACAATTTCTATATAATGTATAACTTTTTATATAATCTTTCGTATATATTACATATATATGTTTAGTATCTCAACATGAGTATGTGAGGAAGTCAAGTCAGGCACATGCTGGCCTTAAACCTCCCTCTGGAATGACTAAACAAAGTGACTGAAACAAAATAGTAACTCAGCCTGAAGAGAACTACCATGGGGAGAGGTTACACTAATTTCTAAAAATTCAACTAGCACATGTAAGGGCACTTTTTTTCCTTTGGAAAGGAGATTTCCCAGAAAAGAGAATCTCTGGGCCATACTGGTGTATCATGTTGCATAGCAGATGGCAAATTATTTAATCTCTTCCATAATCTCTCTTTATTGAAACTGCTTCTGAAAATACATTCTGTCCACCAGTAGCTTTGTTTTGGAGATTATGAGGAAGACCAAGGAGTTTTTCACGTTGGAATTTCAGTAGCACTCGAGTAACAGCTGCACTGTATACCTCTAAACTTTTTCCTACAAATAACTCAGCTGCTTAATATCACCAAGTTGTTGAATATCAGCTGAACTGCAATAACTAAATATCTGAGAAATGTCYTCTTGGAGTAAATATAAGAAAATTCAGCAGATTAGTTCATAACACAAGAGGATTAAAATTAATCAAATTACAATGTGCATATGAGAGTACAATTACCTTGTTGCTGTGACTTATCTGGAGGAAATATCTTAAACTGCATTATCATGACTATGTGACTAGAACTGTGCAGAAATTCAAAGAATTGCAGTGAGAGCTTCAGAAAGAACTGAAACCCGAAGAAACACTTTATTTCAAACAGACTTTGAATCAAAGTATCATTTTTTACTTTAAAATTTCAAAGATTAAAAGTACTAACCACATAAAGTATAAATAGGCCATGATGTTACCAAGAATATATATATTTTAAAAAATTACATACTTCTGTTTATTAATCTGTTCTACATTACTTTCACTCCTAAAATACTGGGGGAAAGTTAGTATATGGAAACTGGGATCTTAGATTTAAAATATCAATATTTTTTGTGCAAGAATATGTTAACTGCATACAACTCCTACTGATTTTGATGGCTGTTTCTTGCCTGCGGGTAGTCCTGCTAGACTGAAACTGCAGGTATGGATTTATTTAAAGCCATATATGTGTCAGACAGCTATTTGTGTCTATATCTGCAATTAAATATAAGTTAGAATGCAGTATAGCATTAGAGAGCACAAAGCAGTTCTAGGAAGTTTTCTTTTTCTTTACTCAATATGACAAAGTAATTCATTTTTCCCAAAGCTGGCAAGAATTTTTTTTAATAATCTTCAGCATACATCACTGCTTCAGTTTGATTTACTGTGAGTGCATTTGCATGCAGAAAGAATTGACCTAGCAACTGCAGTGTTCTTGAACAAGGATATGATGTCAATATTTATATCAATATGTTAATACAAATGTATGGTGTCATTAAGAATCTGTTAGGCAAGGCTTTAGTAATCATCAGCAGCTTTGAGACGCTCCAGAAACATTTAAACACTTGAAGAGAGAATAATGTCCTCTTCCCATAGATGTTTTGGGGTAGGTCAGCAGAGCAGAGGTGGATGGAAAGGCTGAGTCTGGGTGGAGGGAAGGAGGCACAGGGCAGAGAGGTCTGGAAGGGCAGATGCTCCGTGGTCTGGCTATGGCTGTCAGGGCACCCTGGTGTGGCCTGGACATGAGCATCATTGCACTGGGAGAACAGAGGGATTTTCCACAGCACAGGTCACACATGACCTGATTGCAGATCAGGACCTGCATTTTCCACCTGCAGGTCAGATCAGGACCTGCATTGTGTTGCCATCAGACAGGGCAAATAATTACTAAAAATGGGGAAAAATCCTCACAGGCTGCACCCTTCATGCAGCTGTATCTTCAGCAGGTGACACATTTACTCTAAAATGTTATTGTCCTTGTAACAGTCTATTCTGTTATGTTATTACATATCTTAGTTTCAAAAAATATACACTGATAATAGATACTGGTACACTGCTTTTTGTATATGTGGACAAGCACCCAACTTTTGGGAAAGACACATTTTCCTTCTCTTTTGCATTTCTTTTTAGTCCCAAGAGCCCGTGAACATTTTCTGTGTGAATGACTGAAAGGAAAAATAAATTCTTGACATTACTCTGAAGTTTACTATCAGCATACAAAACAGCACCAGCTACCATAATGATTAGGAAATACGTATTAACCAAAAGGAGCTGAGGAAGTGCAGCATTCACTYCTGCATTGGTCTGTCTTGAACTTCATGAAAGACTTAGAAAGAAACAACAACATTAACTGAACTTTAAAGAGAAAATATTAACTACGGTAAATCTGCACTCCAGGATTACAAAAAGCCATTATAAATCTGTTTGTACACTTTTTTCTGTTTTAGAAGAACCCATATTATTACAGCATCTGGCATTTTCCTTCCTTTTTTTTTTTTTGGTCCATATTAAGTCAAGAAGCTAAAGCTTATGAAAGTTATTAAATTTTGTAAATCTTTGCTCCTCTCTTTGACATTTCCTCTGTTCCCATATGCCACATGTTTGCCACACTTGAGACAGTTTACCAAAGAGAAAGAGGTCACCAGAGTAATACAGTAGTTCAGTACTTTAATCTCATTAGGCARGGGAAATTAAAACCACTACTATTTGAGTTTGAGGAGAAAACTTTACACCTTTCACCAAAGTTTACTTTAAAGCTTAGTATGAATGTTTTGGTTGAAGCAAATCTAAAGAAATAGAAAGGATTTAATTGAGTTAGGAATCCAAATCCCACAAGACTCAGATAAAAAGCCTCCTCAGGTACCTTCGTGAATCAGGTAAGCACACTGATGTGCTTAGCTGCATTGAATTTCAAAGACAAAATCAAAACATCAGAGTATTTCCTTTTTGTTCCTTACACTATATTCTAGAATACATTCAAAATTTAAACTCATTAGATAAAGCAAACAAAATACATTATTGTACTGAAATACATTTTTGCTCCCTGATTCTAAGGATRCCATAGAAATATTTTTTGAATGAAATTATGAAAACATTTTTGATGAGAAAAGGTTGTCATCTTCAATTGAAAGACAAATTTTTGATGTATTATAAAACAAATTTTTCATTCTGGTTAAAYGAACAGACACAAGAATATTTATTTGATTGTGGAACTGCTTTTTCCTACAGGTCCATTGTGACTCATGGTCAGGTTAGATGGCTCAAATTTCCCCTAGCAAGAGCTGTCCCAAAGGGGAATGAGAGTACCCAAAAGCTGTGTCAATGGGAAGATGAGAGATACCAGGAGCTGTCCCAGTGGAAAGATGGGAGACACCAGGGGTTGTCCCAATGGGGAGAAAACGCCAGAAAGAAATTCATAAGCCCAACCCAGCAACCATGCTGAAATCAGGTCCTTCTGGCAGGGGGAGATCACGACCACTGGCTCCCGGTTCACCAGTTCAAGAAACCCACCGACTCAAAGGAGGAGAAAGACTGAGCATGCAGACTAATTTGCATAAAAAATGAGGGAATGTTTTAAACAATAGAAGATAGAATGCTAATTAATTAGAGAATCATATAATTTGTATTCAATGAACATTAATGCCTTGGTTTGCTAATATATGTAAATAACRAAAAGTATTGATAGTTGTGATGCTGGCTTTGTAGATTTGCCATCCAGCAGCCCTTTCTGTGCAGAACTGAAAATAAATCAAATACCTCCACTCTGTGGGGGAATGGCTTCTTACACAGCATGAAAGAACCCACTTTGGGACAACAGCTTCACCATGGACCCATTAATAAAACATGCTGATTTTCCAACTGTGCTCGCCTATGCCTGGTCCATCTTGGGAGCTAGACAAGTGCAGACAAGACACCTGAGATTTTAAATGCAATCATTGCACGGTTGCTGTGACCAAAACGGTCACCAATCACCACCTTAACCACAAGAGCCTCTCTGGGAACAAGCAACAAATCACACAGGGCTCCTCTCCAAGTCAGCTCCCTGAGTCCTGTACCAAGAAGCTGTCACCCAGGTGTTTTAGGAATCTCCTGGACCTATTTCTACCAGCTGCATGGTGTTCCAAATTAACACCCGCAAGATGAATTCCCCCATAAGGACAAGAGCAGTTGATTTGGAGGCATCCTTAGGTTCCTCAAAAAATAAATTTTTGGTGCCACTGTCTTGGCTGGGTGGCCAAGAGCAGCCTCCCRTGACCATAGCCCCTTCATTTGTTYTCCCCTCAGTCCTAACCCAGAGACTTGGACATTGCAGCCCTTCCATCACATCCAACGCTCACAACAGTGCCCGGAACACACTCGCTGTGGTGCCCTGCACGCTCACACGCTGCAGAGCTGCACCAGACAACCGCAATGGGGCCTTGCACCCTCCTCTGCTACCGCTGTGCCCTTCACGCCGCACTGCAGCAGTGCACTGGTGCTCACAACAGTGAGCTGTGCGCACTCGCACTCAGCGGGGCCGTGCCTCTTTGAACACTCACAGGGGTGCCCTGCTTGCACACCCCACTCGTGCTCACAATCCCGCTCTGCACACACCCCTTTCTTAAAGAACCTGGCCTGCAAACTCACAGTGAGCCTTTCCAGCCTCTGAAGGAATGAGCACTTGTATAAAGGAATTCAATGAAATTAGAAATGATTGTAAGAGCACCTTATAACCCAAATATTCCTCTGAGACTAACTTTTATTGAGTGATGCTTCACTCTRTTTGATCTCTGTACTGTCTTTTTGCTACCTCAAATGCACTGAGGTAAAGAAAACGCTAGTATATTTTTCAAGATAAGGTCAGAGAGCTGAAATAGATTTTGATCTGTGATTATTTAAAACTTCTTCAGGGATTTTTCTATTTAAGAACTAATTCACCTTCTATGTATCTTCACTGGCCTCCTCTGCACATATAGGCACACTCAAATATACAATTTAATTATTAATGACTGATTTAGCTGCACAGTATAAGAAATACCAATGAGAATGAAATCTGAGTGCAATCTGGAGCTGCTCATTTTGAGGGTAACTGGTGTCATAGCCCTCTGGTAATACCATAGGAAGGCAACATGTGGAATGTACAAATATAGGATCAGATTTATGTCAGAAGAAAGGAGACGTGACTGAAGAAGCCAAATAGATATAGATCCCATCATCTGTACAGCCAAACATGAATTTGTGGGTTTATATCCAGATGGAGCAAAGAAAAAAGACTAGGGACTTTTTCTATTAGAAAAAAAAAAGAAACTGCTTCCATCTTTTTCTCTTCCAAACTAAAAGAAATAAAGGGGAAAAATGAGTATATCAAAAATATGAGAAAGAACCACGTCTGGATAATCCTGAAGAGCCAACAAGACATATGAAAAAACAACATACTTAATAAAGTTCCATATGCTTTTCATTAACAAAAGTGCTTATATTGCTCCTTGTTTAGTCTTGTTTTGTTTTGGTTCTCCTCAGCATCCAAGTTTTTTTGTATTGCGAATACAATAGCAAACAAGTACATTCCTGCAACAGCTCATAYTATCTCCCCAACTTTTCTGGGGTAAATAATATGTATCAATTTAGAAAATGTTCCAACACAAAATTCACACGTGAATATGTTTGACTGTTTTAAGATGTGTTAAACTTAAGGTCTCTCTTTCTGGAGACAACTGCAATTTCTGGTAGACAGATAGAAAATATAGAAGAGCCTAAAATTGCAAGACTGACTTCTGAATTTCTAAGCAATTGAAACAGTGGGGAGGAAATTTTGCCTGAATACAAGTTCCCTTGTGATAATCAAGTTATTTATTTTGCTTAGACTTCCTACAGCTTTTCTGCCTTTGGATAAAAATGCTTGGGTGGTTCCAGTGTCTTCAATTGGTGTTTAGATCAAGTTAACTGCCTGAAATACGGATACAGCAGGAGAGCAATAGTCTACCAGGACTCTCTAAGAAGCCAGGAGAAAAAAATAAAACTTATGCAAATATACACATATACATGTTTTCTTTTTTTGTTTGGTTGTTTTGGGGGTTTTGTTTGGTTTGGATTTTTTTGGTTTCAGTTTTCTTAGTTTTTTTTTTCCCCTTGTACCTATTCCATTACTATGGAAAGAAAAAGACAGCTTACATATATTTATAAGGCGGGATAAGGTTGGCTCACTTTACTGGGCCTGCACTGACTGGGCATGAAACAGCCCAATATCAGCACAGTAGTGCACAAGCTGTTAAGTTTTGTGCTTCAGGTTGGGAGTAGCTCTGTTCTAACGAGRCTGCACAGCTTCCAGCCTGGAGAGCTGCAAAGCTCACAACTGTCAGCGTAGGCATCTCCATGTAACACGTAACTTCTACTTCCCCTTCGAAGGTGAGCTCAGCCTCCGAAAGCCGTCAGAGCAGTTACAGCAACCYCGCGTTCATTTTTTCACACACCTTCCCCAGGGTTTTGTGAGTACTGCCGTTCATTGTCCCATTTTACAGCAATAAATTAGTGCCAGTCCAGCAGCTCAAGATGACTGTTCACGCAGTATTTCTCAGCACATTAGCCAAACAGTAGGAAAAGCCATACRTGCCTCTCATTTGACGCTTGAGTCTCATTTTACACTTGGGTTTGCCAACAGAGGAAGAAATAGTATTTATCAAGCTTCTCCTCAACACAGTCTTCTCAATATCAAGAGAAAATTGTCTTTGAGAGTAAAATTGTCTCTGGCTGAGCACTCTTTTCTGCACTGCTATGCTGCAGTGTGTAAGTAAACTTAGTTGTTACACTGGTCATCAGCAGCTTAATTACCACATTCCTCTAAGGCTTGATCTTTAATGACAACGACCATACCTGAGGAAAAGGTTTAATTCCTTTGTGGCTTAACCATACCAAAAAAAGTATTCCACCAACATGAATAAAAAAGATTACAGCTTTACAGAAAAGACTGATTAATACAAATGACCCTGATGTGYAAGATTTTGACACAAATCTCTTTCTCTTTCATCTAACCTTTGAAATTGAGGCCAACGTGTTTCTAGAAGATTAATTTTGTTTAGAAAAAAGCACATTATGATACGCAGATCTACTAGCAGCCAAACAGAATAAAGAAAATCTAAGGTAAGATTAGACGCCTCCTAAAATGGCAATTGCAAATCTGTTCTTTAATGTGCCATGAACTCAGAGGGGCAGGTAAGGAAATAAAACTAAAACACATCCACTCTATAATTTGTAYGAAATTTGATATGATTGAACCTCACTGGATGGCATACGTTGTACTATTTCACACATTTAATAAAGAAAATAAATGGGATAATGTACATAAGTATTAATCCCAAGAGTCTCACAGACTTCATCCTCAGGAATTTTGTTTTCTCTTTCCTCAGAAGAGATTTTTAAAATGGTGGCAGAAGAAAGAAAGAAAGGCTGTTTTTACTTGTAGGAATTGAATGATCAAAACTAAAATCCAGGCCTCCTATTTAACTCGGGACGCTTTAGATGATTWTATATGAACTCTAGATGATATGACATTTTCATTGTTATAAAAATAYTATTAGTAACTCCATAGTTGAGGACACATTGAGCTTTTTGCTGAAAGTGATTAAAATTCTTCCATTTCACACTTCGTTGATTGAATCTCTTTTCCAGAGTTAACAYAGTATCTTCATAGCAGAACTGATTTTCTTTTTCTCAAAAATGTTATCTCYGAGAGAAAAAAACCCAACACATTAAACTGATCCCTTCCGGATTTTTCTTTCATCTTCTAAACGCYGGCTTTATTCCTTCTCAAAATCACAATAATCACACAGTTCAAACGTACATTATATACCTTTGTATGTAACCACATTTTAGACAGGTCACATTTCAAAACACATTTTATTCCATTTATGCATTATAACCCTCTCATAAAAGTTGAATTAGAAACCTAAACCTTCTTTTCTCTTTTCTACTAYTCAGCATCTCACCCTATCTCTAGCACTACCTTTTATCCAGTTTTTTTAAAGAAGAGATAACTACAGAATCCAGCAAAGTTATCTGTTCAATTCACTGAAATCAGRGTGCCTTCAAAATTAGGTCAATCTTAATAAAAATTCTTTTTGGAATGGAAGATGGAAAAGAAAACAAGGGAACAACACTAAATTCAAAAATATATTCACTCTTCCCTGCCAAATAATTTATATTCATATTACTGCACAACAACATTAAACAATGTAAAATATCAATACTTGAAATAAAACATTTAATAGGCTTGATTTTTTTTCTCTTTTGTTTATGACAAAATGGTCAAACATCGCTATTTATAACAAATCCAGATTTTGAAATGAACACTCCTTCACAAAATTGTATTACCAACCTCTGGATTTACCTTACCTAGTAAAAATTCCTGTTTTCCTTCCATTGGAAAGTTCCCCTCCTATAAAGAAGTCACCTGACTTGATGCTCAGTCAGGAGCCACTCAACTACCTGCATGTGGACTGCTGTGGTGGGTTGACCCCAGCCAGATGCAAGGTGTCCACCAAAGCTGTTCTATCACTCCCTCCTCAGCTGGGCAGGAGAAAGAAAATAGAACACAAGGTTTCTGAGCTGAGATAATGACAGCAAGAGATCACTCACCAAATACTGTCACAGGCAAAACAGACTCAGCTTGGGAAAATTAGTTTCATTTATTGCCAATCAAAATCAGAGTAGGACAATGAGACGCAAAACAAATCTTAAAAATGCTTTCCTCCCATCCCTTAGTCCTTCTTGAGCTTAACTTTACTCTCGATTCTCCACCTGTGTCTCCCCAGTGGCGCAGGGAGATGGGCAATGGGTGTTATGGTCAGTTCATCACATGCTGATCACATCTCCTGCTGCATACTCATCAGGGAAAGGAGTCCTTCTCCTACTCCAGTGTGGGGTCCCTCCCACAGGAGACAATCCTCCACAAACTTCTCCAACGTGAGTCCCCCGGAAGAAAGTTCTTCATGAACAAGAGACCAGTTGGTCTCTGAAGAAATATCTTTTTCCTTCCCTCTCATCACCTTCCCGTCTGTACTGGAGAGTGGTTTCTGACTAGTGGGAAAGAGGACATTMATATTTTTTGTCCAGTCCATTACAGAGATGTCAGAGATCTCTTCTCGGTTATCTTAAATCTTTTCCTGCTCTGTTGTTGCTGGAGGGGGCCAGCACAATAGATGAACTACAGCCCAGCTAACTGACAGAGGTATTAAAAAATGTATTTGTCTGAAAAAGAGCAGAACTCACTCCACTGCAGCCAAGTATAGTAAAACTGTCAGAAATTACCAAATTAGTAATTCCCCTAAACACTCATGAGAGAGCAGGGGGTTTGTTCTGGCAAAAAGGTTTCAGAAATATAATATTTTTTTGCTGTTCTTTGATTTCCTGACATATTGGAAATTTGCAGCCTGACTAGAAAATGAATTAATTTATAAATTCTTCACTTCATCTTTGAGTTTGCTGCTTTCTATTTAAGGTATTCTTTTACCTGKTTTTTTGTTTGTTTGGTTGGTTGGTTTTGGGGGCTTTTGGGTTTATTTTTGTTTATTTTAAATTTTGCCACRTATATCCAACATAGCACTATGGATTTAATAAATAGCCTGCTGCGGAAAACTTTCAGTATAATATAAATTTGTTCCTATTACGATACAAATAAACCTCTTGATAAGGAAATAGAAAAAAGTTTTCAGAACTAACTCCTCGTGTTATGGTGCAGATATTTTGTTTCCAGTGTGAAATATCCTGCAGATCTATTGTGGAAAGCATGTTTTAAAGACTCATTTGAATATCAGGTCTCATCACGGCATTCAGTGATGTAGAATTATTAACTTCTTTGTGAATCAAGCCCTATTGAAAAGGTGGCTACATAATGTTATTACATTAATAAGTAAAAAGAATTAACCACTGCAGAAAAAAGACATTGAAATTAAATTCTAAAATGTTAGAATCAAAAAAGTTACATAGTAAACATAAGGTAATGAAAACTCATCCAAAAGTAAATAAGGAACTGAAGATTTCATAAATTAGTATTTAGATCTATTTCCTGAGTTGCCAACAGCTGCTTAGCTTTTGATTTAAGCTGCATATAAATGCATTATTCTATCATTTATTAGAAAAATCATAAGATCCATTTCACTAAAATGAATATGTAGAGATACTAGAGGATAACGAAAATAACCTTTCACATGAAAATATTTGATATATACTCAAATACTAAATAAAATGAATTATGCACAAACAAAAATAAAATTAATCAAGTTTTATCACAAAAAATCTACTCCTAAACACTATTGTACAGTACACCTACTAGGTACAGCCTTTGAAATAATTTAAAAATGCACAATTTTTCTCTTCCATTATAAAGTAATCCAATTATTTTAATGGCAGAAGAGGGCCAGATCTTCTGAGTCAATATTTCTTGTTGTCTATCAGCTCCACTAAAGGGGAAAATAGGGATTCTTACATTAATTCTTACGTAAAAAACACCTTTTTTTTTTTTTTTTCTGAAACTCCTGATGGAAACTGCTTCATAGTCTCCATCTTTGAGTTTTTAGAAACTATCTTGTATTTCACAGCCCGTATTCAATTTATACCTTACATTTATCTGTGGTCAGTTTATATTTGCACTTTGTGCAAATGTACTTAATTTATTATCTCTTAGTTGTGACTAGCAACAGCCACCTTATGGTCATCTCTTATGCTTATCTGAAATGAAGAGAGAAAAAACAATTTGACTCATCAGCSTGTATCTTGATCACTGTAGTACAGGGAACACTCCCCTTTGAACATATGGAATATTACCAGTAGTACTAAGAAGCCTATTTGTAGCATCAAACTATATTAACAAAAAAATAGATACATTAAAATAGATACATTGAAGATAAATTAAAAATCTTGGAACCAGTGTACTTCAAAGGCAGAATTACAAAACAGCAGCACTGAAAATAATTGCTTCAGCTACTGATGCTACAAGTTGCCCCCAGATGGATCTAACATTGTCAAAAGAAAAATGCAAATTTATTAATTTTAATAAATGCTTAAAGAAAACTTTGTCAATATCGTCATCAATCCTCCATATGATCACATCAGACTGAAGTCAGTTATTTCCTTTAGGCTTTCTCCAGTTTGATTAAAACAAGTATATGCTGTCTGACAGATTTGAGAACACTCCAAGAGAACCTTTACATACAATTCCCATTATCCATTTCATCATTATGATTTATTATTGACATTTGACACCCATTGCTAAAGTACACGCACGGAAGTGGTGAATCTCAATGTAACAATATCAAAGATTAGAGAGATGAAGAGATGCTCTTGCAAGAGAGAAAAAAAATATATAAGCACTATATTTTCTTCATTTTACCACAAGATGACTATTAAGAATTATTTAATTCATAAAATGTAAAAACATATGGAAAATTGACATTTTGGGTACTGACTACTCAGACTGTCTACTTTAGGTATCTAATTTGAGCTCCCAACAGAAACTTGGTTTCCTGACTACTCAACAGAGAAAGGTCTGCAAGGTGGCAAACTAGAACGTGAAAATTGAGCAGTTAAAATTAGGTGATAACTAAATTGCCCATGTTTTCAGATGGAGACCTTGAGCACTGAATCCTGGGAGGAGAGACTTCACCATGGGGTTGCAAGAGCAGCACCTGCCCCTGCTATCCTCTGCTGGTGGGACAGGTCACCTGCTTGAGTAGAAGCTAATGAACAAAGACAAGTTACAGCACAAGAGATGAACTGAAACCAAGATTGTTACCAGTTATGCAATGATGTGAGATCCTGAACTGTGATGGGTCCTGTAACAAGGGTGGGAAAACACGAAGGATTGTTTTGCTATGTAGCCACAGATAAGAACCCCTACAATTTCTAAGACAGAGGGTCAGCACTTGTAAAGCAGAGCACACACCCATGTTTGCTAAAGGACTTTTTGCTAGAAGGACACAGTAATCCTCAGTCTGCCAGTGAAAGAAATTATCTCCATATCTCAGCTTTTTAGTTTTGTAGTCCATACGTAGTCACTAGCAAWATACTTCCTCATTCATTTCCCCACACCACTGCCAAGAGCAGGATTAGAGAGGAAGAGGAAAAAACAAGGTAGCATTGCTTCTGAAGACCACTGGTTCAGAATATTTCCCCTCCTTTCAGCAAGACACAAAATTACTGCCCTCTTCCCAACTCTCGTGAGTATAAGTTACCAAAAATCAGCTCTCAGCAGCTGTAAAGCAGGAGCTAAGCTAGCTAGCCTACGTGAAGAAATCAGACAACTGAACAAACCCAGGGGCTGAAATCAACCCCCAGCACTTCACAGATATTCTGCTCAAAAACCTTTCAAAATACACACAGATACATTACAGCAGATCRGTTTTACCCAGTGAGAAACAAATTAACATCTGTCTAGAAAATGATGCTCTATTGTACAGTTTGTCTTTCTCTGCAACTCCCTCTCCAGTTTTCATTCAATTTTAATTCCTGCTCAATTCTGTTTTTCTGAAGAGCGAACAGCTCAGGGATTGCAGCTCTGAACTGCATGTTTTCTAGCTAGTGAAAAATGTATGTGTTGTAGTAGGTGCTCTTGCCAAGACAAATAAAATGTAAAAGCATAGTGATTTTCATTATGAAGCCTGCTTTATCAGATATGGGATTTACAGAATCCCTGAATTCAGTAATAATATCTGCTATAAGAGATCAGGTAGGCAAGTGCTAATTAACCTGCTGGACAACAGCTGAGCTATCACTGCTAAACAAGAGATACCTGAACAGATGCATCTCAAACAAAGGCAGGAGACACTACTTTAAATAATTTTATGGTTTTTCAGTTCACCAAACCTTTCAGATGAAACAGTCTTAAGCTTACAAAGATAATGGATTTTGTCTTTTGGTTTTGGAAAAAAATTAAGAAAACAGTTGAACTTTAAAAAAAACCCCACAAAACATACTCTAAGTGACATAAAAAGTGCAACACAACATATGTGTGATTTCTATTAATTTTGTAAGTTTCTGCAAGATAATTCCAATACCTTGCCCCTTTTCCTTTCAGGAAGAGTTTCTCTTTCACCCACCTTTAGATCAATGTAATATAAATAGAGACTGATGACATTACCTCCTAATTTTAGTTAATAGTAATGGTAGTAGTAGAGGTTAATAGTAGTAGTAGTAGTAGTAATAATAATAATAATAACAATAATAATAATAATAATAATTTTTTTAGAAGGCAAACTATAGGATGATGAAAGCAAAAAAATCACAGTTTGACAGACATAGAAACTACCTCACTGTCTCTCACTAACCATTTTCCAGGGGTCATTTGGTCACACAGATTCAGAATCTAAATTCTGATTAAAGTGAGTGAAGTGTTACAGGCAGTTTCCTGTTACCCATTGTGAAAATCAGAAATGGAATTTCAGCACTGTGATCACGTCTTTTAAAGGCCATTACAATTTTCACCTGGATCTTCACTTTGATAGCTAGACCTGTTCAGCACTTTTTTCATGCTTTTTATAAATGTGATGCAGTGCTTGTATTGATGAAAAGGAGTATTGCTACTTTCTTCTCAAAGAGTAAAGTTTCTACGTATATTTTTAAAGAGAAGTCACTGCAGCATCATTAGCTTATAATAAGTTTATTAGTTTGCAATCAAAGGCATAACTGGAAATAAGTAAAATCTTTATGAGCATTGATGTTTACTATTTTGCAGAGCAGAAATATCCATATCCATATATATTTTGGTTTTGGTATAAAATTAACACTTCCTGTAGGTCACCTGCAGGCATGCAGTTCAGTGGCAATCAGATGCACTGTTGACCAAGAAAACAAAATTTGTAGTAGAATTTACAAAGCAACAGTACTCCAATGTGTGTGACTATTGCAATATTAATTAACAATATTAATAATTAAATATTAAAAMCTGCAATATATTAAATGTATGACAGATTAAGCATCACAAAAGAGTGATAGTACCAAACCATATTTTCTCTCCTTTGACAGAGAGGTTGAACTTCACAGGTATGGTGTTTTAAGGCAGATGATGAAAAACTCAAAGCCTCTTAATTTTTCCTTTTTACGTACACTTAGCACACAATTCCTTTTGTCTTCTGAGTGTTCAGAAGTCCCTTAAGTGAACATTCCAAACTCTTCAGTGTCAATATCTTTTTACTTAAAGATAAGTGACCACTTATAGCTTGGGGTACTTACTTAGCTATTAAACAAAAAAATTAACAGTGCAGGTAAACAAGCTTTTATCTGTGTTCAGTTCCACTTTTACACWGGAATGATTAGTTCAATTTTCATAATTTCAGATGACAAGTTGTCAGAAATATGTTTTTCCCTTTCCTGACTGATCTTGAAAAAAGCACTACCTCTCTCCTACCGAATTATTCAAAATCTCTTACCAGAATACTTAGCATTCTTTAAAAAAAAAAAAAAGAAAGAAAACAGAAAACATGCAGTTGTGCAAGACAAAGCTGTGTATGATGCAAAGGCATCACAGGAATTCATTAAAAGTGCCACTTCTCTCACACATCAGATCAAGTACTGCAGATGTCTATGTCAGGATTCTCAAAGGGCAATAAGAGAGTATCTACAGAGAGAACGTCAATTAATGTTTAAAACCCGCAAGCATGGATTTATAAATCCAGTAAAACAAATCAGTGAAACATCTTTTTCWTGAAATAATTCTGATCGTGCTTCTTTCCCACACATACTCAAAAGACATTTTAGATATGGAATGAGGCACTGTGCCATGACCATATTCATGTAGGGAAAAACCCCAGTCTACTCCCACTACTTCCCTGTCTGACCATCCAGGTGCCACTCTGACAGCCGTTCTCTCACCTTGAGCTGGGACCAAGGACCCTTCACAGCTACACAGACCACACTCCCATAGTCAGACAAGGTTTCCTTACTGGCTCAACCCCAGTTTTCCCAGATCAGGGTCTCAGACATCTCTATCCTTAATTTAATCATGTTGCAAGAACAAAATGACAGCTCCAGCTGGGTGTCTCTGAG
This sequence comes from Parotia lawesii, assembly GCA_003713295.1. Taxonomy (NCBI): domain Eukaryota; kingdom Metazoa; phylum Chordata; class Aves; order Passeriformes; family Paradisaeidae; genus Parotia; species Parotia lawesii. The sequence goes on along the minus strand of RAHM01000287.1, from coordinate 586,575 downwards.
GAGGGACCCTGAGCGAAGGAAACCCTGAGGTTTTATGCCCTCACAGTCTAAATGCTGGAAAGTCTGGGGGTCGGTGGCTCCTGATGTGTCTCTGGGTGTCCCTCACCTGGCTGAGCCACAGGTCCTGGGCCATTTATTGTGCAAAGGATCATTGCCCCTTCACAGCCTCTTTCCTCAGGCTTCTGTCCCCTAGGGCTCAGGCTGCTGCTCACTCTGCAGGTGGACTCTGAGCTACTTGCCCTGAGTATATTCATTGACACCATTTCAACTGTACTATGCTGGGAGTTAAAGTTCAGGAGACATTAAAAATACCTGTTTTTCAGTTCTTTTTTTCCTTAAAAATTTCTTTCCATTCACTTRAAAGTATATTTTTCCTTACTGAGTTCTATTCTTAGTTACATACMCTTTTATTAATGTTTATAGTCTAGCTTTGCCACTTTGGGGGTTTGCTAAGGCCTCCTCCAGTGAGATCTGAACCTGACAAGGAAAATTCATAGAATAATAGAATCATTAAAGGTTGGAAAAAACCTCCATGATCATGGAGCCCAAACTTTGATCAATCAACTAGACCTTGTAAACRTTGTAAATTAGACGGCAGCACTAAATGCCACATACAGTCATTTCTTGAACACATCCAGGGCCAGTGAGTCCATCACTTTCCTGGGCAGGCCATTCCTATGCTTAACTACCCTTTCAGTGAAGGAATTCTTCCTGATGTCCAACCTGAACCTCCCTTGGTGCAKCTTGAGGCTGTTTTGTCTTGTCCTGTCTCTAGTTTCCTGGGAGAAAAGGCTGATTCCTGTCTTTACTATAACCTCCTTTCAGGCAGAGGGCAATGAGGTCTGCCCTGAGCMTTTCTCCAGACTAAACACCTCCAGCTCCCTCAGCTGCTCCTCATATGACTGACTCTCTAAACTCTTCCCCAGCTCCTTTACCCTTCTCTGGACACACGCTCCAGCCCCTCAATGTCTTTCTTGTACCGAGGGGCCCAAAACTGGACACGGAATTCAAGGTGTGGCCTCACCAGTGCTGAGTACAGAGGGACAATCCCTGCCCTGGTCCTGCTGGCCACATTATTGCTGATCCAGGCTAGGTGCCATTGGCCTTCTTCACCCCCTGGGCACATGATGGATCAAGAAGAGGAAGAGAAGGATGCACAGCTATGAGCAAGTGCCACTTTATGCTAACTGCTGTAGTCATGGCAGGTCTTGTCTGGATATTACAACCTTGATTCTAAAATACATACACACTRTTAAAGAATTCGAATGACTAAAATTAAGAAGACCTCCCATACGCTGAGGGTTTTTCGGAAGTCAAATGTCAGCAAAACTGAGACCAAACAGACTCTTTCCAACTTCTATTTCTTTTCTGCTTTTTCACCTTCCCTTCAACAATTTCAAGCAGGTAAGAAGCTGAGAGGCAGATTTTRTATGGCAAAGCACACGGAGACAGGGACAGGTTTGTGAACGGTATTTGCAGTTTTAATGTGCTAGGCAGAAGCTAATCTTCCTCTGTTGTACCCTCGGCTTACAGAAACCCACAGTGTGATTAGTGCACCTTCCCAAGTGCCAGTGAGAAGCCCCATTTTCTGAAGCTTTTGTCAGAGTAGGTAGAAATGAACCAGCATCTTGCAGCATAGAGGCCCTCAAAATCTTTCAATGCCTTAGACATCAGTAATTATTTAGTCAGGAAGCATACAGAGGAATTAATCTCTACCTGAGAACCATTTGTTGTTGCAGCAATAAAACCCCCTATATCAGCATGAGTCGTCCATACTTTCATAATAGAGTTATTTTTTTTCCCCTCTAAGCTTCATGTAATTACGTATTCAGAAAAATTCAGTGCAGCAGACTTCAGATTTACCTATCACATGTCTTACAGAYCTCATTAGGGAAAAAAAGGAATTGTGCAAGAAAACCAATTCATGTTATGCTTTCAAACACATTAAATTTGCAGGTGAATGTTAGAATTTTCTATCATTTTTCTCTGGCATATATATTCATCGTGTCTATATAAGCATAAGTGTAAGTATATGTGTGACTGACTTTAAAGAGTGTTAAGGATGCTTCTAATCTGGTAACAAAAAACATTAAAGCTAGCAGAGTTAGTTTCTATTTTCTTCTATTTACTTCCTCATTTCAAAGAAGGCCTCCTTTCCCCCTTGTTCAAAAAGGAACAAGAAAATCACTTGCCAGAAAAACAAACACACACACATGCATAAACAAAAAAAAAAAAAGGAAATAGTTAAAAAAAATCAAACCTTGGTCTGACATTCAGAAATAAATAAAACAAAAACACAAACAAAAACACAAACAAAAAACCCCAACTAATCCAACAAACAAAAATCCAACACCCTCCCCACCCACCCCCCCAAAAAACCAACCCACAAAAAACCAATCCAAGATGATTAAATCAAAAACATCAAGTTATTTTTACTTTCTTGGTGTTGCTTCACAMACATAATTTGAGTTTATTACTTTTTTGTCCTCTTCTTATGTTTAAACCATGACCCATTTTCTACTATTCTTTTTAGCCTAAGTCATGAAAAATCCACAGGATTCTCATGAAATATAAGAAAACATGGTTGGAAAAAGAATGTTCATTGAGTTTGAAGTGATTGATCCAACTCGCTCAAGCTGCTTTTGTCAGATATATTACAGAGGTATCAGTAGCAACACTACAGTTAATGCTGTATTGAAATGAGCACTTAAAGCAGGATTAAAATTCTCCCATTTCATCCTTCAGTGATTAAAATTAGACTCCAAATGATGTAACAACTCTTCAAAAGATAAGTACATACCAGGCAAATTACAGATGAACATTTAAAAATAAYGCCTTATTAAACATTTTCCCCGAGAGCCTTAATGTGCTGGCATCACCTTAATATCAGAAATGTAGAAATGTTTCAGAAATTTACTCTACACTTTCAAATTCAAAGCRTTTTTTAGATAAGCATTTAAACATTGTTATTAGCCTAGTTTCTCTTTTTTCTTGTAAAAGTCAAACAAGATCATGTGCTGAACCTTTCAGTAGTGCCTAGGCCATGTAAATATTTCTGTGCTTTCTTTGCACTACTGCCTGCTCACCTCCATAGGTCTGACTGTAATTTTTACCAAAATCTTTCTTCAGATTGATTATAAAAAGAAAAAAATTCGTGTGAACACTGAGAAGTTCTTAGGTGTTCCCAACAATTTATTTTTTTACTGGAAAACACAAAAAATTCACGCAATTCCCTAAGTCAAAAGAAAAAAATAAATTCATAATAAGCTGCTTTCAATTAAAAATGATAATAGTTATGCATTTTATATTGTCTTCCTCAAGTACCTCTTCCTCTCTCGGATGAGGGATGTTCTGAGGTGGTTACATGTGTGCACAGAAGGGCTGTGACAGCCCAGCGGGAGCTGCACGCAGACCAAAGAAACCAGAGCAATTGCAGTTCACCTCAGCCGCCAGGTCACATATTTCCCAGAGAACAGCTATTACAATATCTTGGAAATCAGTTCTGAYGCATTTAAAGAAACAAACAAATGCAGTATTTCATAATAATATTTAAACCTTTTAGCTGGTTACACAGTTTTTCTGTTTCAGATGATGGTATTGTGCTCAAGAAGGAACGAGCACTGCATAAAAGCCAAGTTTTTACATTAACAGCATTCACATAAATTAGAGGCATTGACTAGATCTTTGTGAATAACTTCAGCAAATCTACAGTGCTGGTAAAATAGCTGCAAATAACTCAAGGTATTTTCTAAAATCTTTTTGTGTCCTACAGCAGAAGGGCATTTTCCTTCAGAAAGACCATATTAGTTTTATCAACTTACTGTGAAGCACATTTTAATGTGATTATAGTTTCAATTTATGGATACCAAGATCATTCAAATGACACAAATGTGGTATTGGATTTGTACAGTCCTTTATGTTGAAGCCCTACGGTGTTTGCCGAAAATATTAAAATTTATATCAAAGCAATATATTCTTGCAGGATCTTATCTAGTTGAGTTACCAGTGGCTCCTTGAATATAAATCCTAAGCGCAGTTATGCTGTGCAAACTGTCATTTTAATCACCTTAGTTTCTTTTAACAACTTAACATGCCTATAATATTTGTTGAAACCTCAACAAGTTTTTCTCTGGGTGTTGTGCAAGATTGCATAATAAAATCTTCACAATAGCACCTTACTGTGTAACATATGAATTTTTTTCATAGAATGCAGTATTTTTTTTCCAGTATGCATTGCCTTGCATGGAAGCATTGAAGCCAAGAAAAGCCCTGTGACTTTTATATTGTTCTTTTGTCATAAAATAAAATTTATTTAATTTAGACAATCTTACCATGTGTCAGGGTAAAAATTACCAGTAGAATACACAAAAGCCCAACCTAAATATTYGCAAGACCAGAGTATGCAGCAGGTTAAAGAGAAAAATTGTGGGAAACATGGCTGAAAAGAGCCATTGCAGGTTCTTAATCTTAGGTTCTGAATCTCGAAGAACTCCAGTTATTTAAAAGCCATTACTTGTCTGATGKGTCTGCTGGGCAAGCCCATCAACAGGACTGAAAAGCTAATTGGTAAACACCTGATTGATGTCAGATCCAGCTTTTTGTTTGCACGACAAGTCACAAATTCAGCTCTGGATTTCTCACAGTGGTGTTATTCACGACTTGCCCTAGAAAAATTGTTCTGAAGCAAAATAGCATAAGCCGAAAGACAGTTCGTTTTATTCACTTTATTTAATTTCTATTTGATTTGGACCTGCAGAGGTACTTTGATCATCTCTTTCTCTGAGATACAGTTCTCTGAGTATAACTTAATTGGAAATCTTGCCATGCCATTCTTTCCAAGGGTTTTTGCATTTTGCATCCTGTTTTAGGTCTGCTTAAGCTTTGCATTACTCCTAGGCACCTACAAAGTCTAGTGTTAAGCAGTCTAACATCACAGCAAATAAGGATGCACTTGACTCAAACAGTACTCTAAGYAATGTATTTCCTTAAAGTGTATTTCCTGTAGCTGCTCCACAACAGGGAAGCCAGACAGTTCTCTGATGAGTCACTAATGAGACTTTCCAGTGTCCCAGTCTCCCTCCCAACCTATTCAAGTGCCACCGATTTTGAGTATAGCGAAAAAACTCCACTSTGAAATATGATCAAGAATTGGACACACACAATTACTAAAGCACTTAGGCATCACAAAAAAAAAAAAAAAAAGTTTTATGGTTTATTTTGCTGTTCTCAGGCATTCCTGCTGCCAAAAATCAAATGGCACTGCTGGAAATCATAATGCTCCATAGAGATGGCAGGCCTTTTTTTGCATTTCATTTAGAGAGAAGTAATTGTGGAGGCTGCTCTGTTTCCAAAAATAGATAACTGCAAAACAAATTAATTTTACATGTGCATTTTATAGCCTCTTCACTTTCCCTCAAAATACGTGAATTTAAGAAAAGTGACACACTTAGTCACCTTTTCAAAGACACCAAATATGCAACACATATTACCTAAAAGCCTCTACTTTATCTTACAGCTTCAAGTTTCTTTTTTGAAATGTTTTACATGAAATACATGATAGAATTGTCACCTTATTTTTGAGTTTATGATATAAACAAGGTCACTGTATAATTCAGAGGATAAAATCCTTTTCTGATGGGGAAAAAAATTGAGTCTTACTGCCACACTATAAAGTAAATTGGGCCACTGGGAAAAGATATTTCAGGTAAGTAGCTACAGTAGATATTTCTTTGCCACCATGTAGAGACATTTTTCTCTRAATCCATCAGTTTACTTGTATGTTCTCTAAGAGAGTAACTTAAATTATGCATAAAGCTTCTCTAACCTATCTTATACTAATATCAATTCAACATGTTATCTTCAGCAAGATGCTCTTGCTGGAAAACCAAGTTCACTGCAAAAGGCTGTTAACAAGGCGTTTTGAAGGCCCATTTCTTGTTTTCTGGACCTGTTCTTCTCAGCACTGATTACTTGAAATTTGTTTTTACTCTTCTGGACAGAATAACTGCTATAGCATGCTGACTTGAAGTACTTTGCAGTTATTCTAGGCAGAAGGACGGAGATTACAACCAGATCAAGTAAGTACAGAGCAACTGTTCCTCATTATTATTTTTAGTATTAATAGTGTTCCACTTAAGGCAGAACGATTGATTATTGGTCAGGTCTTTCAGTGAAGTTGAAAGCCAAGGAAGAACTAATTCAAGCTAAGAGGACAGGCAATGGAATCCTTAAAGGGATGATTTATCCATGGAAAATGGTAGCCTTCTGTGATGGAATGACTGAAACACTTGATGAGGAAAGACTGACTGCTGTCATCTACCCAGACCTCTTCAAGGCCTTTKACATGGTCCCACATGACATCCATATCTCTAAATTGGAGAGAAATGGATTTGAAGGATGGACTGTTTGGTGCATTAGGAATTGGCTGGATGGGTGCAGCCAGAGAGTTGTGATCAACCTTTCTTTGTCCGGGTAGAGGCTGGTGACCAGTGTTTTCCCTCAGGGCTCTGTCTTGGAATGGATATTCTTTAATATCTTTATCAATGACATAGAGAACGAGATCAAGTGAACCCTCAGCAGATTTGTAGATGATGCAAAGCTCAGTAGTGCAACTGACACAACAGAAGGACAGGATGCCATCCAGAGGGACCTGGACAAGCTCAATAAGTGGGCCCAGGTCACCTTCATGAGGTTCCACAAGGACAAGTGCTGCACCTGAGTCRGGGCAACCCCAGACATGAGTACAGACTGGGAGAACCACTCACTGAGAGCACTCTGTGGAGATGGACTTGGGGGTTCTGGTGGACAAGAAGCTGGACATGAGCCAACAGTGAATGATCGCAGCCAAGAAAGACAATTGTATCCTGGACTGCATCCAAAAATACTTGGGCAGCAGGTCGAGGGAGGGGATTCAACCCTCTACTCTGCTCTGGTGAGACCCTACCTGGCGCACTGTGTCCATCTCTGAGGTCCTCATAATAGGAAGGGCATGGTCCTTTTGGAGCAAGTCCAGAGATAGACCACATAGGTAATTAGAGCACTGGAGCACCTCTCCTATGAAGACAGGCTGAGGGAGTTGGGATTGTTTCACCTGGAAAAGAGAAGGTGCAAGGCTTACCTCATAATAACCTTGCAGTACCTAAAGGGGGCCTAAAAAAGAACTGGAAAGAGACTTTTTTCATGGGCATGTGGTGATAGGACAAGTGGGAATGGCTTTAAACTGAAAGAGAAGAGATTTGAGTTAGACGTTAGGAGGAAACGTCTCAGTTAGTTAGGAAACCACTCAGGAGGTGGTGAGGAGGTGGCAACATTATCTGGATGTTGCCCAGAGAAGTTGATTCATCACCCCTGAAAGTGTTCAAGGCAGGTTGGATGGAGCCCTGAGCAACTTGGTGGAGTGGAAGATGTCACTGCCCACAGCAGGGGGATTGGAACTGGACAGTGTTTGAAGGCCCCTTTGGTGCCAAACCATTTTATGATTCATTCTATCATTCAATGACTCTTGTGAATAGGACTAAAATTGACAGTGATGGAATCATCAGGTGACTGTAATGCTCACTGTGATGCGTATTTAAAATAAGACATACTAGCTTAGGCGGGAGGCACATAATCAAGCTTTAAAGTTCCTTTAGATCTACCTGTAGATCTGACCTTAGCCTTTGCTTACTTGCTTAACTTGTCAGCCTCCAAAAGTAAATAAATTCTTGAAGAATGAAAAGAAGTATAAGTTTTATGTTGCCAGTAAAGCAGGAGATGGAAATGAGGATAAGAGAATAGGAARGACTGATTACTCAAAAGATTTTTTTTTCCAAAGCACTGCCATAGCTCATTGTCGAAAGCCCACATTTGGGCAGGGATAAAAATATTCTTGTTCTCCTTTAAGGAGTTATGCCACAATCTGTACAAATACAAGTACATATCACACATGAAGCATTTCTGATGCTAATTGTTTCCATTAGATTTTTCAATTATAATGTTGGTATAACATTATAAGGTACAATCTGGAATAAAAAGAATGACTGCRAGAGTGAGTAGTAAGTTACATTAAGAAGTACTTCCAGCTGGCAATGTTTTGCTTTAAGTGACTCCTTGAAAATACAATGCAAATTAAAGGCCACCTTATATAACGGAACTTGATACCAGTTCATTAATATTTTTTTAATACAAAAATTCCTGTCTATGAGAGCAAACATTTATTTTTAGGCAAACATCATCATGCATCTTCACAGCCATAGAAACTAGAGAGGAAAACAAAACATTGTCAGAAAAATTTAGTCTACATTCCATTTTCTACACACATATGGGAAAACCACAATTTTTTTAATAAGACAATCATTTTTATATGCGTTTACAGATAAGAACAGTTTCTTAACATCTTTCCAGGTGTTTTTCCCYACTTCACACAAATGAGATCTTTAAACATTAAGACTAAACTATCAGGCAGTAAAGGTCTAGCTGTATTGCTAGAATCATCATGCAYGAATCCCATAGACGGGCTGCAAACATCTGCACAAGCAACATTTATCCTGCATCTTTGTACTTCTCATCTGCAYTATAATCATTAATAGATCTTTCCCTTCCTCAATTGTTTTAACAATACGAACCTCTCTGCATGTGTTGCGAAGCATCCTATTACAAAATCATTTGGCTTTTTCTYCTCTGAATGTTGATTTTTTCCCCCCACTAGTTCACATTATTGTGAGATCTAGGACAGACATCACTCAGTCCTAAGCCTGAAAAAACCAGAGGATCTTTGGATACTGCTGAGTCAGAAAGGGTTTCTTTATGCCACAGGAAGGCAGTAAATGACAGCTTCACAACAGAATTCACTACAGGAGGTAAACACAAAGTAGAGGAGTTATTTCATGCTAGGTATACTAGTTTGCTAATTTTGATTATATAAGGTTATTGGCATATATTAAAAGAAACTCAAAGGTAAAAAAAAATCTTTTCAAGATTATCGAAAGATATATTTGTAGAACTAATTATCTAAAACTTCATTTACATACGGAAAATTCACCATYCGTCCCTTGCTGTGAGACAATACAAAACTAAATACGGAAGCTCAAGGTTCAGGCATTTCACATTTTATGTTTGATGGTAAGTACAATGAATAGCAGAGGTACTTTTGATTTTATTACCTTCAGAAGGATGTCACTGGTGTCACTCAGTAGAGTCCAACTACTACAGACTTACATTGCAGCCCTTAGCAAATTCTGCCCTTCATCAGCTCTTCATTTTGAAAATGGTTCTCTCATAGCTTTCTTTCAATTTGTTCCATGGAGTTTGCAAGGTATTTAGGGCTGGGATAGTGCCTTTGTGGGCATGTATACACAGTGCTGACCACTGCCAGATTCTGGCCCGTAGCAGACACCGTAGCAACACTATGATTATGACTTATCACACTCCTTTCACCCATGAGCAGTCTCACAAAATAACTTAAAATTGTTATTACTTTTGATACATATTTTTTTTTATGACAAATATGGGAAGACACTTTTAACTTGATAACGGTCTCCTGAGATTTAAACAAGAGCTAGAACATCAAAAGGCACAATTAAATGCTGATTTTTTTATGATAAGAACACAGGTGAAGAATTATGAAAAATAGAACACTCCTTTTACATCTCTGTCAAACCTGAGATTTTTTTAATACTTATTTAGGGAATACAGATGGGAACTATTACTGCACCAAGGATGAAATGCCCATTAAATGATATTTCTGTGAAGAGAAAGCCTAGATAAAAAAAAAAAAAATTAGTACYGAAAGAAATGTTGTGTAACATGGAAATTTTTTTAAAAATCAGTTTTATTTTCACACTCCTTAATTTCCAATAATGTAAGAAATCAGTCTACAGCACTTAATAGGATTGGCAAATTTTACCAAGGACTGGTTTGCAACTGAAAAATAATGTTGGATAAGGGCCTCCTTAGTGCTCTCTTCTTACCCACAAAGATGATCTATTTCTGCAAATCAAGCTGTACATAATTTGTGCTCTATCAGAAAACAGACTCACGCACTCACACTGTGCCCCACAAGTAAACAAGAGTAATTATAAGAGTAGTGGAAACATCCCCACTTATTAGTATTTCTGTTTCTTCCTAGGTTTGCCTTAAAGGAAAGGAAAAAATTTCTTGCTTTTAACTGTGATTTTATGATAATTTGGTGTTACTTTCCCATTATCAAGAGCATCAGTGCTGTAAAAAATTCTGCTTATCACAGTATATATTTCTGTAATCTCCGACCTCTGTGTGCTCTGAGCCCAGAACAGTCCCATAACCTTCAGCAGTAATTCTGTATTTACTTTCACTAGGTATGACTGGGATAAACCTTTCTGGCAGCCTCTGACAGACTGCTCAGTCACAATTTTAATTTGAACAATAAATCTTTCTTTAAAAAGATATTTGTTTAGCTTATGTGCTCAACAATTCATTGGGGTTTGGTTTCTTTGTTTGTTTGTTTGTTTGTTTTCCTTCCCCTCCAAAACAGAGAAAGTCTGAAAGTCTGGAATATGTTAGCTGTAAACCTTAAAAGTCTGTAAACCTTATTGACATATATAAGACGATTAATTTACCTTCACAGACATATGTCATATTAACCAGACTTGTTAACTTTTTCTTGTCTCTCCTTGTATTTTTTTTTTTTTTTCATTAATGTGCTACTGTCATATTTTGGACTTTCAGCCCCGTGGCTATGACCATCTCTGTGCATACATGTTCACGCCACTGCTACCCRTAACTGCGGATGTACTAACACAATACAAATATCAAAGCGTAACAGCAATATTTAAACTCCTTTTAACACCTTTTCCTCCCAAATGTGCTTTTTTCTATTTGTCCATCCAAATTCAGTAAAGCTGATGGTTTATAAACCAGTTAGGTTATGAGCTTTATCACTAGAAGTTTTTCACAAGTATAGTCAAAAGCACTGATAAAATAAATGTAATTTAGCATTAGCAACCTTCTAGGAAATTAATCTTAATTTCCTGAAAAAAAGRAATCTTCCCCAGTCCTCCCTATATWTCTTCAAGAACTTTCTCAGTTTCCAGATAGTGTCAAAAAACTACCAAATCTTTCTTCTGTAGCTTGAAAGAGACACTGACTTGGGCTGAAATTTGACTGSATATTTCAAGACAAGTTTGGAAGTGTCTCATTTGTAACTGGGTTGCTGATGCAAATATGAGTACACAAATCTAATTTGAAAYGCAAAACATTTGTCTATCCAAAGTTAATTTTATCAGTGCATGAATTAAGGTCAAAAGGAAACTGCCTTTCCTCCTCAAGCCTCAGACTGCCATCAAACATAATGTTTATAGTGCCTTCTCCAGCTGACTACAAACCGTTACAAATCCCATATTTTTASCAGAATGCTACCCCTGGAAAACATAAAGTCACACAGGCCAATAACTGTACTACAGTTCATGAAGTGCTACAGTTCCCCAGATTCCCAATTCTTCTTGTTACCAAAGGCTAAGCAGTAATTTTACAAAAATTTTTCTATGTAACTTCTCAGAGGCCCATTAGACTCAATACTAATTTGTCTTTTTAGTAAGAATAGTATGTACTGGGGGAAAAAAATTGGCAAGTTTGGGATTTTAAGATGTGGTCCAACTAGAACTTGTTATCTACTTGCAAAGGATCCTTCCCAAACCCACAGTCTTGTTCGGTTTATTCATTTCACATGTTTTCCTTTTTCTTCCTGATCACTTGTATTTTCTTAGCCAGTTTACTCGCAATTTGCTACCACATTTAKTTTTGCCTGTATATAATTCCTCCCTTCCCTGAGCTCCCTTCACAAGGCAACAGTAATTTTCTAATACCACATACTATACTACCTCTTATCTCTCAGCATTTTGGCTACAAGTTCCAAAATTAACACCCTGGAGAAAAGAGATGGRAGGTTGATGCAAAACATATTTGCAGTTAGACATACAGAAATACCTGTAGAGTCCACTCAAGGCCCATCTATCACTCCATCAAAACTTTATAAAAAATTAAGAAAGATAAAATTATTGCCTGTCATCGTCTTACATAAATCTTCATCTCCTGATAACCTATTTTAGTTACAAAATTTTTTCATATGATCTAAACCTCAATAATTGAACTTTCCAAACAATATCCATAAACTAAATACCTGATCACTCTAAAAATCAAAATGGGTAAATTAAATATTTGATGATAAAAACAGGGCTATCTTTTCCACAATAGTGTGAAATCATAAGATACATGCCTAGAAATGATCCAGATTGACCTCYTAGGCAGATTAGTCTGTGTAAATTTCTTGCATGGACACTCTRAAAAAAAAGAAGTCCTTATTCTCATACGTAGACTGCAAATGGGAGGACAACTTGTTATCTCAAAAAAAAAAAAAWTCATACAGAGATCTAAAAAGCTGATAAGCAGCTSTTGAGACATCAGCTGTAGCGACCAAGAGGTTTCTTCATTGGAAACAGCAGAAGACTGAGTGCTATGTTCTCTAAAGAAAGACTAGGACAATGAAATGTTTTGAGCAGAAAACTGGGAAAATATCTATTGCAGGTTTAGAGGGGTAATTTTTTTCCTTTTCTCTTGAGAAAGAAAAAAAAGATCTAGGAAACAATGTTCCATTCTGCATGCATAGAGGTATTCAATGGGATGCTCATAAAAGGACTGATAAAGAACAACTTGTCCTATGCAGCAAAATAAAAGAGCATAAATAGGCTCACACGATGAATCACAGCATCTGTGCAGGCCAATCTATATGGAATTAAAAGGAACTATTATAATATTCCATCTTCAATCTAGGGGAAAAAAGGGAAGTGACCTAATCCAGTCTCTTCCTAGGTAGATTAAATAGTTTTGTCCTTGAAAAAATGGAAAAAAATCAAGACATTAAAATTACTATTAGATAAATATTTTACTGATTTTTTAAGGATTATGTACAAAGGAGTATACTTGTCTCCCTCCATCTATGTAAGCCTGGATGCTTGCAACTTTGACCCAGTCTTTTCAATATACTCACAGAAAACCTTCCAGCCTGCATGTTTCTGCATAACTTTAACCTAAGAACACCCTGTCCAGGGAAAAGCATGAATGCTTTGAAGAAAATAGATAACTTATATTTATGTTTATTTAACTATGCCATTATTTTTCTTCATCTACATTAGTCTAAGACAAAATTATATTTTTTCCTGTTGGGGAAAAAAATTCATGAGCATTTTTTCTTTAAAGTAAAATACATAAGTTCTGATAGATTGTGTGACTGTCGTGAGAAGATACCTAAGTAGGGCAGGAAGATCAGAAGTTTGACTCAGAAATGAGCTAGAATTTCTTAATTTCAAGCACCTGTTTATAGCTCAAGCTTACCAGCACTGCTTTGGGGTCCAGATTTCCTTTCCTTGTAATAGAGCTCTTCTAATTCAAGCTCGTCAATGCTCAGAAGTCTCCACATGATGGCACCATAAATACCTGAAACTGTTTTTCTTGAGTAAAGTAAGGTGGAAAACCTGTGTCAGGGCAATGAGATGTTGGCATCACTGTTACGCTACACCTGTACTCCACAACATTGTATCAGGTAATGGTTAGTTCCTAATATTAACCAATTTTGAATATTTCTCTCTAGCCAAGAAGCTGAATATGATCTTGTTCAAAGTTTTTTGTTCTTTGAGCAAAGTATATGACAAGTAAAAATATTTCCTCTTCAAAGACAAATAATTCTGTTGTTAATATGAATATATTTTTTAATAGCTGTTATTAACCCCAAGATTTTTGATCAAATGTACCAGGAGAAATAGCTTAGAGGTGATTTGATTTACACAAGAATATGTGGGGTTTTTGGTTTTTTTTAAGAAAGAAAAGTTGTTAAAAATTTAGTTTCATCCAAAGCACTGAAGCCAGCTGTAAGCTGACTAATAACTTTGTACTTTTACAAGAAATAAGGAAGAGCTACTTATCCTTCTATCTGACAGGAAAACTCAGTAATATTTCCTTGTTAAGTTGCTTCTGATAGCAAATTTTGCCTTACTTAAACTATTTTTAGAAGTTCCATAAATCAGACCTTATCTGAAAAAGATTTTTTTTTCATGCAAAGTCTGAGAATTTCAATTTTGGAAAAACTAGAGGCAAGACTTCAAAAATAAAGCATGGAAGATTAATGTATTTATAGCAGGCTCCAGACAACTTCAGAGAACTTTCATCAAAATTATGGAAGAGAGTAACTTTTACCGAATTTTCTCAGTCAATTTCACTTCCTTCTTCTTCACAAATACAGCCCACCTTCCACACTTAGAGAAGTAAAAGGTGATTAAATAAAACAACTTTAAGATGGAACCAGAAAAATGTCATCAATGGCTAAGAGAATTTATATTATACTACTCTAGCAATAGCTGACTGCATCAGCAATATAAAGCATACAATTTACTTTAATGAAATTAAAAAGTGGTTTGAAAGAAATCCAACAGTCTGTTTTATTCCAATGACTGAGCAACGGATCTTCTGATGCCCTGTCATCTTAGGATACAGAATGAACAGTTGGTCTACTCTCTTCCTTCTGGTTTTATTTGATTGATTGTTTTTTTGGGGTTTCTTTGTGGTATTTTCACTGGGCTGTGTGAAATTCCCTGTTGGGAAGATGAGCAACAGTAGATGTCTCAAGAAGGAAATAACTTATGCAGAAGTTGACTAAACTGTATGTCATACAGTCCTTCAAGATTACCTATTTGTGTGAACTCCAAAATCAAACTACCCTGTCCCCCTCTCCCAAGGCTGAGGGCTTAACTCTCCTATTGGCTTTAAATCTCAAATCTTATAGTCCTTCTTTTATTTGTTGAATTATATAGGTACTGTACAAGCACCTTACAGAATAAAGTACATGATAATTTTTGTCTGCACTGAGGACCATGTCAAAATTAGGAGAAAAATTGTATGTATTCAGCTTGTTTCTGAAAACTAACATGCAGTTGTTTTCATCAGAGGAGGTGTTGGAGAATGCTCAGGTCATGATATAAAGCACCATTTTCCYCCTCAGTTACGACATAATTTTGAGGGCCTTTTAACATAGCCTACAAACAAGATACACTAGAATTTCCACCCTGAAAATATGTATACAGATTTCTAACAGCCATAACTAAACCAAGATCTGACATTTACAGTTTCATAGAACTGCAATGAGCTCCCTGGTCCCAGCTACGAAGAGCAGTAACTCTGTCTATTTGCTAAAAAACTGCATGTCTTTTCCTACTGAGAGACATGTGTGAAAGCAGCAAAAACTTTCATACTGCTCCAAGAAATCATTCAATTCTTTTAGTTGCCTCTGCTGTGTCTGCAGGGMAGCAATCTCTTTAAATGCCAGCGATGATTTGGAATATAAGAGTACCAGCCAAAATGGGGAAATAGGATATTTATTAACTTGTTTAATATATTATCATTATCATCAAGTGGAATGCATTGTAAGTGTAGTCTTCTACCTCAATATACAAGGGATTATCACAATATATCAATACAGAAAGCACAGTAACAAAAAATTACTGTCAGTAAAAAGCAGTACAGCTTATTATAAGCTCAGAGGCAATTTGGAACAAGTTTAAAATAGACTCTTTCACATACAGTTGGTCTTGAGTGACTTATTTTATTTTTGCTAATGGAACAAGGTTAAAATGACATGATGATAAGGAGTCTCAACTTTTTAATTATGTATCTCCTTTCATTTTAAGCCTTCATTCTAGTATAATTTCTCTTCACTGACATAGGCTCTGGCATGACTGGTAAAAGCAGCCTCCATCTGCTGGTGTTCATCAGCTGCACAGTCACTGCCTGTGCCTGGGCATGGAAAGGCTGCTGCCACAGGGATTAGAGAGTGTGGCTTTCTCCTGGAAATGCAGCCTTGTTCTAGTCATGCCAGATCTTGTCTAGGGACATCATCGTTGTCATCCTCCTCTTCCCCCTCTTCCTCATCCTTTTCCTCTTTCTCCTTCTTACTGGACCTGAAACTAGGAACTAATGGGTTTCAACCCTTAGGTCGAAACTCCACACAGTCCTCCTCTCTTGAGGGTATATATGAAACCATCAGACACTAAAGATAGAAAGGTTTAAAACAGTGTTATTTTTATGTACAAYACAAGTATTTAATTTTATATTTATGACAGAACATCCCTGATTTGGTATTTAAGTGAATTAGCATATTTCCAAATATTTTTTATTAATATTTTTAAATGATTATGATTTATGCATAGACTTCCTCATTTACTATCAATTATCACTGAAGTATTTCCCTTGCTAAGTGGCAAATGGCATATTTAAGTTGAAAAAAGGTTAATTCCCTCACATTTCTGACCTTCCCTTCAAGAAGTTGAAAGAGAGAGGGACATCAAGGGTGTCTTTGCATTCCACATTTTTCCTCTTATATTTCGGGTCCCCTGATGCCTATACACGGGCGGAACAGTTTCTTGAGTCATCCTTAGCGAAGTTCCCAAGTGTGGGAATGTAGAAATACTGGTAAGAGGTAGTGGGAATCAAGTGCTTTGCAGAGGCTAAGGTTACACAAGGGAACTTAATTCTAACACAGGACAGGAAGAAGCTGAGTGATGGCATGTGGAAATCCTCAGCTTTGTTCCTTCATGCCCTACAGRGACTGTGCTGATTTTGACAGGCCACACCATGGAGCAGTTTGTCAAGCCAGTCTGTCAAGGTGTCTCCTAGGATGCTGTTCTAAACTTACACAAATGGAAACAATTCTGATCTAGAAATTGCAAAACTGACTGCCGTCGTCCCACCCAAGACAACTGTGATCTTGCAATATTCTACTGACATATTAGCTGCTAGACTATATGTTTCAATAGTGTATTCCTTGAAGTAATATCTGCTGTCTCACATTTCAATCCTCTGTTACAAATGCATTCAGCATGGCTTCCCTAGAAATCAATCCATATCTGAGAAAACCAGAGGAACTAAACACAATGCAACTTTCGTGAGTGGAATCCTTATCTCCTTTCTTTCAATACGATGAAATTAGTCAGTTATTAGTGCTTGTCAATGGATGGTTCCACTTCTTTTATACCTGCTCCACAGAAAATGTTTTCTTTTCTRTGAATGAAGAGAAAACTAGAAACACTGGGTTTGTGATGTTATTGCTATGGTTCATAGGAGTTGCAGTTCAGAAAACAGCCACAGAGCTGTGAAAAGCTGTTTCCCAGGTGAACAAACATCTCTTGATTTACAATGAGTTATGGGAGATACATTGGATTCCACTCTGAGAATAAARCTGAAATAGTTGTATAAGATAACATGAAGATCAGCATAAATACACACATTACATTTGCTTATGTATATATAAACATTATTTTTCCACAATCAGCAACATTTGCATTTGATACTGTGTAACTCTGAGGATTTGTATTGATGATTTGGGTTTCTTTTTTATTCTTATGTTTCCYTTTTTTTAAAAAAAGCTTATCTCTGAATATACTTTGTCAAATATCACTGTAGCATGAATAAAATAAAATATCAGCTCTACTTTAGAATACTTTAGAATAATTTCATAATTTATTAAGCCTTTTAATTCATCCATGCACTTCTAAATATCATAGAATCATAGAAACATAGAATTCTTTGTATTGGAAGGGAAGGGAACTTTAGAGGTCACTTAGTCCAACCCCTCTGCAATGAGCAGGGACATTTTCAAAGAGATCAGGTTGCTCAGAGCCCAGTCCAACCTGACCTTGGAGCATTTACCACTTCTTTGGGCAACTTGTTTCAGTGTTATCAGCCTCATAGCAAAAAATTCCCTTCTTCCTTATATCTAGTTTAAATCTAACTTCTTTTGGTTTAAAACCGCTATTCCTTCTCCTTTAACACTACCCCTGCTAAAAATTTTCCCCCCTTTTAAGCCTCCTTTAAATATTAATAGCTGCAATGTGGTCTCCCTGGAGCCTTCTCCAGGCTGAATAATTCCAGCTCTATCAGGCTTTCTCCACAGCAGAGGCGCTCCAGCCCTCTGATCATCTTTGTGTCCTCCTCTGGATTCACTCCAACAGGTCCCTGTTCTTCCTGTGCTGGGACCCCAGAGCTGGATGCAGCACTGTGGGTGGGGTCTCACCTGAGTGGGGCAGAGGGGCAGAATGCCCTCCCTCACCTGCTGCCCACGGTGCTTTGGATGCAGCCCAGGACATGTTTGTCTCTCTGGGCTGTGAGTGCCCATGGCCAGCATAACTACCCCAAATCATTCTCAGCAGGGCTGCTCTCAATCTGTTCATCCCCAGCCTGGATTGATACCAGTGGTTGCCCTGACTCAGGCTCAGGATCTTGCCTGGTCTTGTTGAACCTCATGGAGCTCCCATGGGCTGCTTCTTGAGCTTGTCCAGGTCCCTCTGGATGGCATCACACCCCTCAGGCATCATCCACACCACTCAGCTCAGTGTCAGCTGCAGATTTGCTGAGGGTGCAAGCTGTCCTGTCCAAACTATCCCACTGTATATGTCATTGTTGAAGATATTAAACACTACTGATCCCAATACCAATGCCTGGGGGTAATAACGATTTAATGATTTAATTATGATGCTTATGAGATGTCAGTGACTTCAGTGTGAAAAACCCAGCATATCATATCACATCATTCTGGTTCRTAAAAAATGAACTCCATTTGTCATGGAGTTTAAATTCATTTAAATTCATTTAACTTCAATCAATATATTTACAGCTTTTAGGAAAATTTACTATTTTAAATTTTTTCTCCCATGAAACAGTAATCTTAATCTTGACAGGGGAAGAAATATCCCTACCTATAGCAGTAACAGGAGTTCCACCGGTGTCAACAGTCACTTTTCATTATTAGCTGCATATATAATTTTAGTTATTTAAATTTAGAGGTTCTTGACCTAGTTTCCTTTTATTTTTAATCTAAATAGCTCAAATATCTAGGAAAAGACTAAAATGTTTCTGTGGAGATTGACAACTTTGAGCATATGATGATGTGAGTGCTGCATACGTGTATTTACTGATGTGTTACCACCCTGCTTCAATATAAAAAACTGAATCGAATGAGGAAAGCAAGAAATAGGCAAAGCAATGTCAAGGATGGCATTGCTACACTGTTTAGTGAGGGGCATGAAATAAACCTCAGCCTGACGCCTGCTCAAGGCTGAGTCGCAAGCAGTCCATTGAAAGGCAAAGTCAGTCTAATCAAGGAAGACGAGATAAATTGATCTAAAAGGAATTGTCAAAAGCACACAAGGAAGTATCTCAGTTTAGGCATGACATGTGAGTATTCTGTATTTTTTGGTTTGAATGTCTTTCTTCTATAGGTTATATAGTGTGGGATGGATGAATAAACCATACTTTATGTGGGAAAATCTTATGGTTGGTGAAAAAGCTGTTTCATCACATTTATTTTTTGAAGGCTCATGGGCCTTTGATTTGGCCTCAGGCTAACGGATTTTAGAACCAGCAAGATTTCTGCCCAATGATGCATTCAAAAGAGGCTAGGTGGTATGGCTTCTACTCAGAATGAGGAGCAGAAAACAAGATTTGTCATTAGAAGGTGCACTCAAGAGTAATTAAAACAAATTTGAAGTACAGTCCTCCCTGGTACTATAACATCTGTTTTGTATTGCCACATATTTGGAGTAACAGTTGGTCTTTGCTCTTTATAGCTTCATAATGAACTGAACCTTAAGAACTAATTCCTAAACATCAACAGTCTGGATTTCTAAGCATGCTCAATTTTATGCTTTCTCATGCCCAGAAAGGATAACTATCTTCTTATTATGGATAAAATATAAATGTGAAGGGGATTGCTGCTTTTTGCCAAGACAGAATGTTTTAAAAGAGAGCATCATATATAATCTTTACTGCACGCTACAGCTGCAACTGTAAAGCATCAATAAACACTTAAATCTTAACCGCCCTGTGTTTTGCTAATATGAGATGGGAATAACCTGTCATTTAATCATACAAGTTAGAGTGGAGTATGTTCTGGTAAAGCTTAATATTATTCAATAATGCAAGTTCTTGGGTCTAAATTGATGCATATTTTACAGCTAGTTTATGCAGCATTTGATTTGTATCTTTTGTATCTTTTGTCTCATTTCAATGGATTTTCTTAAACTATGAAAACCTGCTGAATGCATGGTTCTTTGTAGAAAGCTTTATGTTTTTAGAATATACTGGGCATCCATCCGTATAAATTAAATACAATGTTTCACACAACTGTTTTGAATACTAATGAATTGCAAAGGTGATCTCTTGAAATACAAGAATATGGTTCTGCTAAGGAGTCATAGTTCAGCTTTCAAAACACAAAATGTTTAAAGAACATTAAAGAAAGGAAAGAGAAAATGAGGTTATAATTTTAAACTTGTTTAGTTAGAACATTATTTTATATTCATTGAACTTCACAGCAAACTCCCAGCGGCATCAGTTTTATTGGATTAGATATTAAGTGACAACTGTACACTGCAGTTAGACTGCCAAAGCCAATGTGGTTTCCTACACTGCTTTTAATCTTTATTTCATTATTTCTGACCACTTCTTTCTTTATATTCCTCGACTACCAATAATAGTTTCCCAAATTTTAAATTGCTGCAGTCACAGGGACTTAGTTTTAAATAATATTACTCTGCATCAGTTACCAGCTCATCTGCTTCTCTTTTTCTGTTACATTCAGGTGAAAGTTCTGGAGCACAAGTCTTATGAGGTGCAGCTGAGGGAACTGGAGTTGTTTAGTCGGAGAAAAGAAAGCTCAAGGGAGACGTTATCACTCTACAACTGCCTGAAAGGAGGTTGTAGCAAGGTAGGCACTGGTCTCTTCTCCCATTTAACAAGTGATGAGAGGGAATGGCCTCAAGTTGCAACAGGGGAGGTTAAAGTTAATTACTGAGAAAAAATTCGTCTTTGCAAGTGTGATTGAGCATTGGAACATGATGCCTTGGGAAGTGGTGGAGTCGCCACCCCTGGAAGTATCTGAAAGATGTGCAGATGTGGCACTTAAGGACATGGTTTAGTGGTGAACTTGGCAGTGTTACGTTAGTGGTTGGACTCAATGATCTTAAAGGTCTTTTTTAAAACAAACAACCCCATGATTCTATGTTATCATCACACAATTTAAGGTACTTCAGACAAATATTTTCTTCTTGCATTGTTTTGATTTTTAAATTCAGAATTGAAATTTGTGTTTGGATGTAATTTCACAATGATAAATTTAACTAAAGTTTTCTTGGTTTTGCTTTTCTTCCTCTGAAATGAATTATATCCAGTGTGGAAGAGATTTGTACCCTCACAGACTGCTTTGGTGAGACTTGTTATAGTCTTATAAGAATGAAAAAGACAAAAAAGAGAACTACAGACCAATCTGTCTGTCTTGGGGTGATTTTATGATAATACTGTATTTCCCTATTGTCTGCTTTATGCCCAGAAATGGGTCCTATAGATTTAAGCTGGGTCCAGGAGAGAGGGGAGAGAAGCCGGGCGAATTCTTCAGCGCGGTTTGTGTTCAAGGACTCACACACACTCCCCTGCGTCCTCACCGCTGCAGAGCAGAGGGAGCACCTGCCTGCTTTTAGCCAGCCTGTTAGCTGAGGCAAGAAATTTTCCCATACTGGCATACCGAAATCTTCCAGTAAATTCTTCTTCCTCTTCTGGAACTATTCTGCCTAGCTGTGATCTGAGAACCAGATCACTGGATCCCTAGGACCAGCGGGGAGGCTGCGGGGACACCTCATCCCAGCCTTGGACCTCGGGAGGGGCTGAGCCAGCTACAGAGAGGACTCTAAATCCACCAGCTTTCTCTGCAGAGAGGAACTTTATTATCTGACATTACTCACATTTTTCCTGTGCCCTRTGCTGGCACTCTGCTTGTTAAATAAATAATTTTTTTCACTTTCATCCAAGAAATTCCTTTCATATCTGTGGGAGAGGGAGTGCTGAAACCTGTCTTCTGCATAGGATATGTCCCTTCCAGGGCGTTTCCCCCTAAACTTGTCTCAAACCAAGACACTGCCTCACCTTAGAGCCCTGCAAAAGCATAAGGCAGATCCTCCTGGAAACTGTTCTAAGACACATGGAAAACAGAGAGGGAATCTGTGACAGCCCACATGACTTCACTGAGGGCAAATCGTGCCTGTCAAATTTGGTGGCTTTCTATGATTGGGTTACAGTATTGGTGGATAGGGGAGACCAGCTGGTGTCATCTACCTGGACTTGTGCAAAGCATTTCCTACTGTGCCACACAACATCCTTGTCTCCAAACTGAAGAAACATGGGGTKGGTGGGTAGACTTCTCAATGTATAAGAAATTGGCTGGATGGTCATACTCAAAGATTTCAGTCAATGGCTTGATGTCCAGGTAGAGAATAGCAAAGAGTGACATGCCTCGGGGATCCATATTGGAATCGGTGCTATTTAACACCTTTGTCAGGAAAATGGGCAGTGGGATTCAGTGCACACTCGGCAAGGCTGCAGATGCTACCAAGCTTAGTAGTGTGGTTGATACTCTAGAGGGAAGAGATGCCGTCCAGAGGGAGCTTGACAGGCTAGAAAGATGGGCCCATGATCATTGGGGCACTGATCATTGTCATAAAAGCCCAAAATTGTTAAAAGTCTTTCAAAGTTAAGTCTCCTTGGACAGTAATTCTCAAGATATTTTTTATTAGCTTTCTTAGTTGCCATCTTTAGCAGTAAATGCTCTAATACGATATATTTCCTTCCCCCACCATCACAGAAAGTACTTTTAAGACAAAAGGATAAACTAAACTCTTTCTGCTGTCACCTAATCAGTGCTCCAAAATGTTGTCTCTATAAGATATCTGTACTCCAAGGAAATCAAAATCCTAACATTTTCTGATGAAAATTAAAAAACAGCTCTCTAAGAACTACAAAGTTTGCAGCATGCACTATTTTTACATGCATGTTTCAGTTAGTTGCCAAATACATTGATATAAGTTCTGAGAGGGTTTTTTTGCTTTTTCTTTCCAACATATTCTACAAAAATATCCCTACTGGGGAGACTTCAAGTGAGCAGATATATAGAGCCATGAGTAAATACCCTGTATTTTAGAAACTGAAATTTCTATGTTAAAGTCAGGGAAAGACATCTGGATGTGTGTGGTATGTCGTTACAGATTTGCAGAGGAGTTGTGTAGGACTGCATTGAACTTAACATATTTGTTTGACGACACAAATTGGTACATGGCTTTCAGGGGAATTTTAAAAATGGGCAAGAAATATGAATAGCAACATTCTACTGATGTAGAGAGCCAGAAATTACCTAATGGAGTATCATGTGGTTTTCTGTTCTAACTCAGCAGAAAAAAATTCTCTGAGCTCAGGATGCACATCAGAACTACTCAGTTTCCTTAGCAAAGAGGGACATCACTTTCCAGTCTCTGTCTCATCTTCCATGACAATGTGACAAACATGGAGTTTACTTGCTCACATGTTTTTTAATCCACCATACATTTATTTTTATGAAAACTTCAATGACAAATCTCATTCTTTTCTCTCTAATTTATTTTGTATCCTTACATCATTGTATTCTTTTATAGTTTATTCCACTCTAAGCCTCTGCAGCCACAGTGATTTCCTCCACCTTGTTTTCTTACTGTGAAAATCTTTTTCCTAATTATAACTTATTTGAGCCCAAATTTCTTTGTTTTATTTTCAAAGCATTAAAGCATGCTAACACAGAGCTAAAAATAAACAGAGTCAACCCCCATCCCCCCATCCTACATGATGCCCAGGACACTTGCAAGATTATACAAAAATTTCAGTTTCAATGTGTTCTGCTAAATTCTGTGGGTAAGTTTTAAAAGGAGAAGCTTCTCTCATGCATGACATTTTAATTCAGCATCTGTTTACAGGTGCAGGTCTATCCAACACTTGCTTACAGCTCCCTTGCCTCTCAGAAGTTCTCAGAAAGAATACCACATCTTCTACAACCTCAGTTAACTACAAGTCCAGAGCTTTGCCAGTACAATGCTTCAAAAATGTCAGGAAAAAAAAACCAAAACAACCTTGTCTTATTTAAAGTACTGGTAGAAATCACACAAATTTTGCTCAAAAGAGATTTTCACAAAAAATACGGCAGTTAGCAGGTTAAAGAGCAATGGTTTAAAGTTTCACTCACATCATCCTGTGTTGGCAACATCCTAGTCCAAAACTGTTGCATGAACTGAAGTTAAATGCTTTTACTTTCTGGTACCAAAACACAGTATTACCAAAACGTTCTTTGAAATCTCAACCTGAAATCACTGTTGTTAGAAAATTGTGAGAGGAAAGAAATTAAATACACATCCTAAAAAAACTGCACCACAATATTTTATTCACCACAATATTTTTTATGCCTAAACACCCTCTAATGCTGGTTTTGAAAAATCAAAACACTTTGAACAACTTTCTCTGAAGAGCTGAGTTTCGAACTTGACATRATTGTTTAATCTTTCCTGTGGTCACTAATGTTAGCATAAGACTTCTTAGGATGAAGTAGTTTTAGTAATACTTTTGTCTTTTTCTGGGGCAAAAGTTTATATTGTGTTCTGTTGTGTCAGGAAGGGTCATAGTAGTGGCGTTCAGCTTGGAAAGAAAAACATTTCTTAAAATTCAAAATTAAAACCCATGATTGATCAAACACTGAGTTTGGAGAAAAGAGGTATTGGGGAATACGACGATGAAGAAAATAGGTTTGGAAAGTTTTAGAAATGTCTTTCGTGAAAGAATTCTTGATTCCTTGTTTGACTGCTTGGCTCTCAACAGTAGCCTTTTTAATGATTCTAAACATTTAGCTTTTTATTAGAAAAATCATAGTGAGATCAAATTTGGCTTTTAAATCAATGGATTGTTTTTAAATCCCAGTTTGATATAATTTTCAGAAAAGGGAGAATGCTAATGTTATACTTTTTAATGTTATAATTATTTTGAGTTTGTTTTGAACATAGAAAAAAAATGGCACATATCTTTATTTTAAAAAGGATCATTAAACACTTCCATAAAGCAAAATAACCAATCTCCAAACCCCTGTCATTACACAAAAAGAAACAACAATGAAAGTGGCAGCAAACCTCTTCCTGCTTTAATTGTTTCACTTAAGTTAGAGGCAAACAAGAAAATCAATTATACACCACAAGCGGGTGTGAATAACTTGTCAGAAACTTCTTTTCAGAATAATTCTCCAAAGGAAACTGAGGAGATGAGTACAAAACTTCAGAGATATTCAGATGGATATTTAATATACCCGTGTCTGACTTGTATTTTAAACTGTAGAATAAATGAGCAACTTGAGCAATGTAGCAAAATTTATGCCARAGACATACAAGCTTTTAAATACAGTTGATGTGTGTGCATGATTATATACAGGATTTTCCCTTACAAGGCAGAACATCTGAATTCAGTACAATGATAGGTGCTATTTTGAGGAAAGCACAAATTTCTCTTAGAAAAACCAGATAATTATTTCTGAAGACATGACAGGTTATCAACATTTTATGGCCAAAAAAAAATTATATAAAATATCAAAARATCACCACAGGAAAACACACCAAGAGCATTGCTGCCCCAAAAACTTTATGTTGAATAGTTTTATGKTTAAGACTTTACAGAAAACTGTTATTTGAAAAGCTCTTACAAAATTTTAGTAAGCACCAAAAACATTTTTCTTCTGCATTGTCCATTAAATTACCTTCTACATTTTCTCCAGGATGAGTATAGATTGATCACACACTCAAAATCAAATTCTAAGGAAATGATAGTGGCAATAAACCCCTGTACTAAAGAAAGATAGTTTCATCTTTCTCAAATCATAATGAACTGATCAAAGAAATGTTAAAGAGAATTTCATGATGAAGGGGTTTATAAGTAGGAGTGAATCTTCTCAGTAGGCAGATATAAAGTTTTTCGGTGAAAGAAGCGTCACTGTACTGGTTTTTGTTAGCAGCTTTCTGCAGATTTTGCTGGAAAAATGTGTGTTCAAAATATAAATATTACTTTACATTTTATTTTCACACCAAACCTCCACCAAAACAGATATTTCATTGCTTATTCCTGAAATAAGTAGCCCAGAGAACTCGGTGAGTGCTACAAACATGCAGCCGGACGGACCAGCCCGCTTTGGTGTCACGCAGTCCTTCGGGGAGCTCCTGTTCAGCAACCCAGGTGCCCGAGTTGCTTTGAGGCTGGATGGGACTGCAGCTGTGTGTGCCTGGGACCCTTGACCTCTGCAATGCTGGGAACAGAGACAGGCAAGAGATTGGCTTCCTGAGCTGAGCTCAGTATTTCATGTGGGGAGGTGTTGGGTTTGGGTTGTGCGTTTCCCTGACCAAGATCAAGTGGACAAGGAATGCTGCACAAACCTGGATGGAGACAAGATGTGCCAAAAGACTTGGTGACATTAGTGACTTTTCTGTGGGGGTGGTCTTTTCCTTCTCCTGATATTCTGATTACTCCTTTGTAGAGTACATCCAGATACTCAACATTTCACGTGTGATCATACATTCTGCTTTAACTCCAGCACATGACACAGTCACTACTTGGTCTGTACTGCTCATAACAGTCTAAGATCTTCTCTAGGTATGGCTGCATAGCCCCCATTAAGTAACACAAGGTACCTCATGACATGCGCTTAGTTTATGTATTAATTTCTTTCCTTGCCATGTTCTGCAAAGGTGACAACATATTATGAAACTTAAAAGAAAATCCAAGGTGTAAACATGAATTTCAGAGGCCTGTACAAACAGGCAGATTGAGTGCTGTAGGCTCTGACATATGTCTACCTCTRCTTATCAAACCAGAGAAGGTAACATTTTCAACAGGTAGCTGGGGAAATCTTATGTTCTGAATACCAGAAGGACACCTTAAATGAGATTCTTTGAGCTAGGAAAAGGAATAAAACCTGACGGTTAAAGGACATGATCAACCATACCCAACTGAAAACTCAGAATGTCCAGTTTATTAAAAAAAATTTAAAAAAGGAAGTGACTAAGACTTTGATACTACCACACTATCTCACCATGTTTTTAGTATGAATAAGTGTATTTAATTCAGAAAATGGCAGTCACGATAAATGGGGAAAAAAGCTGCACATCATCCCTCAAAAAAAAGTCTTTGTTTTCATGGATTCTTTTAACAGAAATTTTCAATATTTGCAATGCTATATTATGAAGTAGATGAGATTCATTGTTTGTCCTGATAAGTGCATTTGTTTGCAGTAGAAAAAGTAAGCTTTCCTTACATACTTTTACGAGTTCTGTGGCAGAGAAAAGACTAAATGCAAAATGAAAGTCCATACTGTATCTCATCTCTAGGAGCAATTTTAAACAAATGAAAGTACAAGACTACATTGCTCTAGTTTTAATTTTAAAGCTAAAACTACACCTTTGATACAGCTGCAGTCACAGAAATTACAGAATGCAACCTTATAAAATATTCTAAGGAAAGAAGGGTAGCAAATGTGTTAAATTAAGAACATTTCTAACCTTTTAAAAGAGAAAAAAGCTATCTTTGAAGGTTAACATCAGTGTATAAAAAAATTGTAGTCTCTTTTTTTACTTTTTAATAAAATTCTAATAATAAGGTAATCACTTATGCTTGTACTTTCAGCTCTCTAATATCTGAGCCTCCTTCTCAAATGTGCTATTAGTACCACTGACAATAAAAATTAAAATGCTTCTTTTAGTAACAAAGCTAGAGATTTCTTATGATMATAATTTCCAAAATAGTATTAGAAGTCTATGATATGAAAAAAAWTCACAAAACTATAGCATAGTTGTTCACTTCTAGACATCGCTGCCTACATGAAATCTGTCTGCTTACCAGAAACTCATTAGTCACAACTTTATTGTTTTTCAAGTGTTCAGGGCCTTCCTCCACAGGATACGAGAAAGATGATATACAGACCATGCTACTGACATGTCAGAAAAAAAATCACTTGACTGAGAAACAGAAGATTTCAGACAAATTGTTCATTTCAACATCACTAGTATAACAGAACACTAAACTGCCTTGATTTCCAATTTTCTTGCAATTTCCCTTTAAAAGGCACATGCACTGGTTAACAAAAAAAAAAAAAAAAAAAAAAAACAAAGAGGAAGAATGTAAAGAAGACTGGAAAATTTTATTACCCCAGTAATTGTTTAAGAAAACTGAACAGAAGAACCCTACAGGCAGAACTCCTACCTGCACACACATGTACATTCATCCCATATCTTACTTAGTGATAGCCAAGTCTTCAATTTAGTAATAAATATTTTTTACCTATTGAAAGTAAAATGCTTATAATGTATAAAGTATTTTTTTTGACACACATTTTTTTTGTAAATATTTTTACATGCTAAAAAATCTTTAGAAACTGTTAGAAATGTTTTCAAAGAATGTTTGAAAAGTGAGGAGTCAATCCAGATTTTAGACATGTAAAACGTAAAAATACAGCAGGAGTTAAGTGTTCCAAAGCCAAGGAAAAAACCACAATCCAAACCCTAAACTATTATATTTAATAACAGAAACTTTATGGAAATGTAATCTAAAATAGAATCTAACTAGAGTCCATGTCAGCAGATTAAAATATTTTAAATGCAAATTGAACTTACAATAAATCTGTCTGATAAAGAATTACAATTAAAACTGCAACCTTAGCAATAGTTGCAAATAATCTGCATGTACATTATTCATTTCCCAAGCACATTTCATTGACTAAAAGTAGAGGGCTTTTTTAATTAAATGTGTGTGTATATTTATATGTTTTTGTGGGTGGACACATAAAATTCCCTTAATTGAAATATGATAGTAAAGAGTATATGAAAATTGGTAATTAAGCCAGTCTATTATTACAAATATAATTATGAAATGCATCCTTAGAGGTAATGTTATATGTTATTTTATATAGTAATATTATTATTAAACAAGAATCACTAACTACCTAAAAGAGAAAGATTAGCTATATTGCAACATTACAATATATTTTTTTAATTATTCTWATAGGGAAGGAAAAAAGTTACACGTATTTCTTTAGGACAGAAATAGAACAAAGTTATTAAATTGGCTATGTTATATTCTTCCTTCCTGCACCAGCTCCTGCTTCTTGTGATATGCTAGCTAATGCCCCAAGATTCAGACCTCTATGCAATTACAAGCAGTGTCAGCTGGCAGTTATCTGAGCGAAGCGGATAATCCTGGTTCGCTTCTATTACAGCCTAAAGTCTATTTTTTTTCTTTTTCTTTTCCTCAATCAGATGCTCTGTGTCATCTAAAGAAAACAATTTGATCACACAGGAATGGAAATCACTATGAAACATAAGGCAYGGCAAATGAAACAGACAAGTTCCTCTTTTATGAATATTTTATAACAGCTTGACTATCCAAGCAATGTCTTTCACAATTTTCTCAACTTTTCATATTTCTCACTTTTCCTTTTTTTCCTCCTTTATGTTTTCTTCTCTACCATGTCTTTATTGCTAAAACAAGATCATTCATAAAAAACACCTCCAAAACAAAACCAAACAAAACCATAAAAAAAATTTCCACCAAAACCCCAAATCCAGAATCAAACCAATATTTTTGTTAGAACTGCTCTTTAATCTCAGTCCTACATTCTGCTTAATAGTACTGGGTGCTTGTTGATGAGTTGCTTTTGTAAGGCAGTATTTTATAYGACAAATACAGATAACAAAACACACAATTAATCATTCTCTGAAATGAAGCCTTTGTAAGCCAAATATCAATTATTTAGATATTGACCAAATCAGTGCATTTTATAGAGGTACTCGAAGCAAAAGCTTGCAGGGGTCATGAAACCAGTCTCTAATGTACTCCTAATGTTAGGATAGACACACTGTATCCTGCTGGCCTTCAATAGGTTGAAGAAGCTGATGAAAAGTTTAATTCTRTTGAATTCACAATAGGTTTTCTAGTACTGAATATCCAATAACTTTACCATTCTACTTTAACCTGCTCTCTTTGAAAAGGTTTTTCACCCAGAGGGTGGTTGGGCACTGGAACAGGATCCCCAGGGAAACGGTCACAGCACCAAGCCTGACAGAGCTCAAGAAWTGTGGTCAGGCACATGGTGTGGGCTCTTGGGGTGTCCTGCACAGGGCCAGGAGTTGGACTTGATGTCCCTGATGGGTCCTTTACCATTCAGTATATTCTATGATTCTATGATACAGAATTTGCCTACTTAATTCAATATAATTTAAAGGAATCTGCAGTAATACAGTCTTCCAAAACAGAGAACAAAAATTTCTTTCCCACCCTGCCATCATAACTGAAGAAATGTTAAGACCTAGGCATATAAATTTAATGTTACATTCTAAATTCTTTTCATCTGCTCTTTGTCACTGCCAAAGTATACTGAGATGACATTTATCTAGAAGGCAGATATAAATGTAGGTTGAGCACAATGTGTTTTAGAAGTAAACCTGAAGTTCATTGTCGAATAATGCAATAAAAAAAAGATTTTAAAATCCTAACACAAATTGCTAAAACAATTCAATATTTATATAATCTTTAAGTACAAACATAATTTATAATTTTCAGTGTTCTTCTAAATAATATTTTCAATTAGGTCTGTTTATCTTGTGAAATATGTATTATCACTAATCAKCCAGTTGATCATAAAATTAGGTCTAAGGTCACAAGAACTTTACCACCTTAAGAGGCTTTTTAATTTTTTTATTATATGAACTTCTCTAAGTATGAAGATGTAGCTGGCACTAATTTCCTAGTATGTCACACATATTATCAGTTTTCCAGAAAAAGAGACCTTGAAACAAAACAGCACCTAMATTTATAAAGACTCTAGAACAGAACAGAAATTATATTCATGTATCTATATCCTTATTCATCCAAAAGCCAGTATTCAGAAACTTGCTCCTAAACATAGCTCTGGTAGGAGGTAAAAACAACATTTCAAAATTCTGGATATATCATCCATCATGAAGTATTTTTTATTATATTATATTATATTCAAAAGTCCTGTGGACTCCTTTCAAAATTACTAGGTTAAATTTGCCCTGTCCCAGCTGTCTCATTAATCCAATACAGACACTTTCTTTAGTATGTCATTCGCCAAATATTGGAATAAGAYGTCRAAGAAATCCGTATAATTGATAATGCTTCACTTGATGTGATTCACCGAATCTTGTTAAAGTTGGGGCTTCACTGAGTAACTACTGACAAACACCAGTTAAAAACTCTGCCTTTCTGACAGCTGCAAAAACACTGTAAACAAACTTCTAATGTAAAGGAGTATTCAGTCACTATCACATTTCTTAGGTTACTAATTTAAAAATACGCATTATTATTATTAAACACCCCCCCCAAATATTTACTTTGCATCAGAATCTAGAGCAGATTACCATGTCACTTATAGTTATCACTTTACAAACCTCTGCTTTGTAGGATTTGTGACTTCTAAGGTTTCATTCAGGGAAACATTTTACTTTCCCTAACAATAGCCATGACATATTGCATATATGTAGAGCTTTTCCATCCTTTGTGAGAATAAGTGGTTAATAATAATTATAAGAAAAAAAATTTTTAAAATTCAATTTAAAAAAACTCAATAAAACCCCCAGTACACAACCTGTAGTGTAATATTAGGCTCTGTGAATTAAAATATTTTGGTTGGTACTTCCTAGCTTAAAACTAATTGTTTACAATTATGTCTTCTAAATTACTGCCACAGAACACAGATTGATCAGTGGATACCTGAGGTTTGTGATAAATATCTAATGAGAATAAATACACCAAGACAAATTATGCTTTTATTTACAATAAATCGTTGTATTTACTTCAGCTTCTGTCAAGATCTGAAACCCAAATGCAGACACAGTTCACACATTTCATGCCGTAAGTGTTAAAATATAATGACTTAAATTGCTACTGTTCAATTAATTAAAAATATTTTGGTGAAGGTGTAAGCAAACCTTTAAAAAAAAGTTTAACAATGTTTATATGTTACAAGTAATCATCATTCACTGTCTGTAGCTTTCCATAGAGCTTCATATTTTTTAATTGAGTAAAACAACAGTAAACAACTTTTTTTAAGTGTTGCACATGAACAGAAATGAAAGTTTCTGTTTTATTTTGAATTAGTTGATTTACCATCATCAGAAAATATGAGCATATTATTATTTATTACATAGATGTCAATGAACTAAAATGAACAATTAAAATAATTATCCTCCACCAGTTGTAACAAAAGGCAATTATTACTGAAATTTAAAACCTTGCATTATGGGGTTTTGGTTTTAATTTTTTTTATTATTTGTTTGATTGCAGGTTTTTTTTTTTCCTTTTTCTCTCTTAATTAAAGCTTTATCAAAGAAAACACTCCTCACATGTAGAATGAAATGACTGTATCTTCTCAGCACCTCAGGGCACTTCAATGGTGCTACACACTCAGGACCTTTATTACAAAAGCTGTACTAACACAAATGGTCTACATATACAAGTGGCTGAATAAATCTTTGTACCTGTTCTTCTGAAAAATCTGGAGTAAAGCTCTGTCTTGRCAGGAGGCTTGCCATGAAGCTTAATATAACTCACCTGTTTTCATAGTCTTTATAATTTTGGATATTGAAAAAATACAGAATAGTTTTTTAATTAATGTCATAAACAGATCATGGACTATTATTTCATAAATCTAAAAGTGAAACAAGAACCATTTCTTTAATTCAATAACTAGCTTTGAAATACAAACTTCTGAGTCCCATTTTTGTGAGAAACAGTTTTTTTAGGACAAACATGAACAAGACTTATTTAAATGAGCCATAAAGTGACCAATATCCATTATTAGGTATCATGTCAAAACTGGTGCATCTCCTACGGAATTCAGTTTAAAGATCTGAGAGATTMTCTTCATACAATTTTAGGAACAAAGCTGTCCTTTATCCCTTCAGTTGTCTGTGAGAAAATCCTCATCTTGTTAACTCTAGGCAGGTACACAAAACCCAAGATCAACACTACTCTCAAAGATTATTCAATTATATTCTTGTAAAAAACATGAAAAATAAACCTTTATCATAACACAGTTCTCTTTAGAATGAGCAAAAGAAATAAAATGTGGGATGAAATGAAATATTTAGTCTTACATACAAGGGCAGGCCTAGTGGTATTTTTGACAAGAAAGTGCAAATGGGAGCTGAGCTAAACGAGAAAAGGAGCTTCCTACTGCATATCTTCACATGCATATGATTACTGCACATGCATGCTTGGCCAAACAAGTTTTTGCAGTTTGAATTTGAATTCTGGCTGTTCAAATGTCCCTAGCACCTTTCTGACAGATTTCCACTGTTCAGGGTATAGGCCAAGCCGCTATTCTTTTTTTTTTCCTGTGGCTTTTATTATCTAATTTAAATAAATTAACCCAGATGGCAGGATTCCTGGCACTCACACCTTTAACTGCCCAACTGGATTGATCCACAAAGAGTAGAAGTGAGCGCAGGGAACTGCCAGCCATAATGAAGAGTTATGAAAAGGAGGTGGTTGTGGCACGTTTCTGTAGATGCAGATAGTCGATCAACTTTCTTACTTGAGGTGTTATACTTATTTATARAGAGGTGAACAGAATTCTGTGTATGTTTGTTAATTTACTCTTATGTCAATTCATTGASATGGATAAAAAATAGCTTGATGACGTACAAAAACTTATTAATTATCCTCTTACCGATGTTCTAAATTCTCAATGGGGTGCTATTCATTCCCCCATTAATACAGGAGTAGGACCTATAATACATTTTAACTACTCAGACCAGTTAGACTGTGAAAGCCAGATCCAAAAATCATACTACGSAGGCAAAGCAGATATGTAAATGAAAGACGACTGTATGTCCTGTACAAAGTAATCTAGAAATTGTTAAAAACAGGTTCCCATCCAACTGAAYCCGCTGTAAATTTCCTAATTGATTTCAGTTTGAGCGGGTTTTAGAACCAGGTATTTAATGACTGGTCATGCTTTCAGTCTGAGGATATAAACAAAAAAGGAAATATTCAATTTTATTTTAAATTATGCAATGATTTCTATTGAAAATTGGCAGCTGTGAGCATTCCAGAAAATGAGACTGCTAATTTATATGCCAAAATAGAAACATTTAGCTGCTGAGAGACTTGATAAATCTATCTCTAAATGCTTATTTGCAAAATCAAGTACATATTTATAATGTGTAAGATTATATTTCTCTGAGGATGAAACTGGGAATGAGAAGGTTTCTGCATAGAAACTGATCCACTGGATTTAATCCGACTCCTTAACAGACACTATACTGCTGAAAATGTGGTAATGTAAGATCCAGCCTGAAGTTACCCAGATCTTATTTTCCTGTCTAAATAATCAAGGAACACTTTACTATAACAAACAAGAATATCATTTAATTGGGCAAGATTTAACTTGGAGATTAGACTTAAGGAATAATGCTAAAAATATTAGTTTACTGTCCTTAATGATGTCTAACTGTAATATCCCAGAACACACCAAAAGACATTAAAATGTATTCACCATACAAGGTACAATAAAATTTATCTGGATTTTCAAGGCTAAGCTTTCATTTGCTAACAAATGCAAACAAAGGATCTTGAGTTACTTTGGAATTCCAAACAGTGACAGAAAAAATGTATTGTACCAGATTAGAATCCCTAAACTTAAACCTTTTATTTTGCTGTTACTCCTTCTAGTGATTAATGTCTGCAGAATAAATTGAAGTTAACATGATAAATACACAAAACCCAATTTAATTTTCACACATGTAATAATTTCATATCAAATTATGATGGTAATCATGAATGGTAAAATTATAATCAAGTTAGTTTTTATAAATCAAATATGTTTAAGTTGTCAAACAATAACACTGAAATATTTTGTCTCACAGCTTGAGGTGAGATAGTATTTTGCTTGTTTTCTCTAGTCATATTTTTAAGCAACATCTGATTTAAATGATAGTTATAGTAACCTTAAGATGAACTTTTCAATAAGTTGAAACTGACTAATTTTCATSTGCACTTAATTTACAATACCTCTTTATTGTTTTTCTTTGCATTCTTTAATTATGGTCCTTGAAAGCTACTTACACCTAAGATCTTAGTTTCACCAAATTTCTTTCACCTCAGATCATCATTCCATACCTATAAGAATGGAATCAATATTAAACATGAGAAGGTGAGCTTATAGTAAAGGCGAAGCTCCTATGGAATTATTTCAAAGAAGTCAGAGATAATAGCTTTACAGTCATTTTTCCATGAAAACTACTTTTTGTCACCAAGCTTGACTACAGCAATAGTTTTCATAAGTGTGAGAAAACACAGATGGTATAGTAGAGTGACTTGATATAAATAATCTACCTCKCCTCTATGTATTGATTTTGCCAAGTTTCCACTATTTCAGTTCTTTTGTGAGAGTCAAAAATAAATGGTGATCCTATGATTTCACTTGTTTGCATAACTTAAGGTGCAGCCAAGTCTGATAATCATGACTGGGAGTTGATCAGTTGATATCCTTTCTTGCAATAATTACTGACACAGAGAACAAGAAAAGCCCTGCACGTTGTCCCCTCCCTCTCTCTCCAAATGGATCTCTCATTGGCCCACCAGTTTTACTCCAGTTTGTAAGATCACAACTTACATTGTACAACAGAGAAGCAGTGTTTCGTAATTCCACTACCAAACATCTAACGCCTTCCATAAATATATACACAAACACGCATTCAAGCAGATGAAACACACAACTTCTGAAGAGAATGCAAGAAAATGCAAAAAGAATGCTCCATGTGTATACAAATAAGTTTCAGCCTTCTATTGATGATTTATGGAGCCTTTCTTCTTCAAGCTCATTGGCATAAATGAGCTTGATAATAATTTGTTGAACATCTCAGTGACCACAAAGCTTTAAAAGAAATTTATTGACAGTACCGAGCTCACTRGTTTGAGTATTTTGGTGAATTTATGGAACGGTTTAAGCAAGAATATTACAACAAGATCTCATTCAATTAAGTTAATAATTATGAACTGATGAAGATTTATTTTTCATAAATGCTTCAGAACTCATACTAGATGTTTGGAATTCACAGCTCTTGGCATTGCAGCAAATATAATGGCAGCTCCTAAAGTCACTGCGTGACACAGCATCATAGAATGTCCTGAGTTGGAAGGGACCCACAAGGATCATCAACTCCARCTTCTGGTTTTGCACAAGACAACCCCAAKAGTCACACCATGTGCCTGCGAGTGTCCAAACACTTTYTGAGCTCTGTCAGACTTGGTGCTGTGACCACTTCCCTGGGGAGCCCATTTCAGTGCCCAGCCACCCTCTGGGTGAAAAACCTTTTCCTAATAAAAAGCAAGACTTCATTCTACTCAGTTTCAGACAAATTTTTGGTTTGTTTGTTTGTTTGTTTGTTTGTTTGTTTTGCCTGATCATTTTCTCTACAATTTAGTTTTACAAGTTCTATTTTTTTTTCTTAATTTTTTATTTGGAATACCTGTTCTACTTCTAACACACGATTTCTCCTTCTGTTTTCCTTACTCATAATAACTTTGCAGGATTTTTCATCTTATTAGATGTCTGCAGTGCCAAACTTTTGCTTAAAAGATCTCTTTCCAATCTCCATAGCCCTAGAAACTCACTGAAAGATATCTTACAAATATAGCCTTGAGTATCTGACTTTCTCATCTTACATGTCTTCTCAGTCTTATCTAGCAGTCTCTTCTTCATGCTCTTACTTACCACATTTCTGCTTTTTATGCTTTCAAAGCTTTTAATCCAAAATTTCAAAAGATACAACTTTCAATTTGACAGCCTATAAAAATCACACAAATTTCTAATTTCTAAGAGAATTTAATGTTCTTCTAATTAGGCTGACCTAATAATGAYAAAAATTAAAGAGAAAATACTTCTATTTTTGAAGTGTCTTTGAGGCACTTCAGCATGGAGCTAGTATTTAACTAAGGTATTACTGATGAATTCAGGTATTTAAGCCCACCCTAGCAGTTCAGGAAGTTTTAGGAGCTTAACACATAAGCTCAAGCTAGTTAATTCACGAAATCAATCCTTTTACTAAAGCCCTTTAGCTAACATTGTTTCAGTTTAGAGCTTTAAGGAATCTGTTTTGATTTAAATTAAATGAGTTCTTGAGTATTTAAAGTAGTTTATCTCCCATTTTTCAGSTTCTGGGAATTCCAAATTTGAGTCTCTTTTAATAACAGTTACTATAAATTACAGAAACAGTTTGATATATAGGTCACATTATTTACACCTCAAGTTCTATCAATGTTAAATAGTAGAAAAATAAATTTACTCTGCCTCTTCCTATGATTAACCTGATCTTTACCAACAAATGCACAGCCTGTTGATGTTGAACAGTGCCCCATACAYCTGTGGAACCTTAGAAAAACCTTTCAGCAGCACCGTGAGGGAACAACATGCAAATAAAGAGTCTTTAACAATGCTAACAGGAATTGGGTGATTCATAAGCTAAAAGAAAATTCTTCTGAGTATCCGTGAGCTGAGCTAGATCTATAGAGTTGATTAAGTGACAACTAATAATAACATTTTATTTCCTTCCCAAAGAAACGAGATGTGATAGACACTATACAAGGACAAGATCTGATACTGCTTATGTAGGACATTCTTAATTAGGTCCCACACTACGTATCATCTTAGTTTAACATGGTGAAACTCAATTAAGCTGCTTTAACTCAGACAAGCCCTTGAACCAGTTGAAGTCCTTAAAAGGGTATACAATTTGCTTTAAAAGTTAAACAAGTTGTAAAGTAGTGACTCAACTTCTAAAATGTGATATTGACATTTGACATTGTTCCTTTGAATGAGTGTGACAAACATAGAATCATCATTTATCCCCTCAGTTTAATGACTAAGCTAGTTTTACTCCTTTTTCCTGTTGATTTCTAATGGCCCTGAACAGCCAATTTGCTGATGTGAAAGACAGCTGGAACCTCTCGTGTTTTATGAATGGTAAAGCAAAACTCTGACCTCAGTTTAAACTGTACAGGATTACTGACAGCAATAAGAAAAGTGGGAACATAATGTAATGAAAAATGTTCTGCATTTGAAACAGAATGGTTAATTTGGCTTTTTTATCTATTTCTGTCACAAGGTTTTGCAGTTTTCCATGCAAAAGGARGAATCCCACAATTTGTTTTGAATCATGCTCCCCTTCCCCAAGGGAAAACCTAGAAGGAAAGTGAAACTCTTGGAGGGGAACACAAGCTACTTTGAACAAAAAATGTTTGTCTGCACCTATAGCTAGCCATTCAACATGATACAAAGTCGTTTTAGGTTAGTACAATGAACTGCATTGCAAAACAAGTTAGAACACAGCAGGACTTTGTCTTGAGTTCTCTGCATGGAAAACAGTTTAAAAACTTCATAATATCAAGTGCTAATTCAAACAGCTTTGAGCTGAAAGTCAATCATATGCAGCAAATATGCAAACCCAAAAATACTGAATTAGGAAACACTTTTGGATGAGAGTCACTTGTGAGCAGGAAATGCTGTCTTAGGAGCTAAAAAATAGTACAGCTTATATAGAAAATTATTAGCTTCTTCTGAGGACCTAATAAAATTTGAGGCCACAGGACTGAAAGATATAAATCAAAATACCCATGCACAAAATGATTGAAAGTAATTTCTTCAGTCTTCATTTTTTTTTCCTGTGATAACTCAGAATTTTCTGGTTTATGTTTTTCTTTTAAATTTTATTACTTATAAACCTCAGGTGTACCTTGTGTGTTACTCACCTGTTAATACCTGGAGAAGACTATGAAGCTTACACTCATTAAATAATAATTTCTGCTGTCTCTCTCTGTCTTCCTCTCCTGCTATCTTCTTAGCCTACTGAGAACCTTCGGCCCAACTGTGGAGAGAGAGGACCGGGAAGCGAAGTGAAGGGACGCACACAATTCTTGTAGTCCCA
The DNA here is from genome assembly GCA_003713295.1 of Parotia lawesii. NCBI lineage: Eukaryota > Metazoa > Chordata > Aves > Passeriformes > Paradisaeidae > Parotia > Parotia lawesii. The sequence continues at coordinate 547,699 of RAHM01000287.1, read as the reverse complement.
TTAAGAAATTTCTGTGACAACCACAGCTTTTATCAACTCCATTCATAGCTGAAAGAAACACAGCAGTCAAGTCTCTACCACGACTGTTTCTCTGGAACTGTAGCACTAAGGACCCATCACATCTACAGCCTGCCACATTTATCAGGCTCATGAAGCTGTGAGGCATTCCTACAAGCATCACACTTAGCAGAGCTCTGTAGGAAACAATAGCAAGGTTTCTTAACCATTCATTGTCACAATTTAGGTTAACTCTAGAAGGTTCTATTAATTTTCTGAGCTAAGGCTAAAAAATCAGACAGAGTGTGGCTGGGCACTGGATTAGGCTTCCCAGGAGAGTGATCATGACACCAAGCTTGAGAGAGTGCAAGAAATTCTTGGAAAATACTTTCAGCACATGGTGTTATTTGTGGGGCTGTCCTGTGCAGGGCCAGGAGGTGGACTCAGTGATCCTTGAAGGGTCCCTTTCAACTCAGGATATTCTATGACTCTATGGGCTGAGGGCCTGCAGTGTGAACAAGTAAAGTATCAGCATGTTTTAATTAAGACTTGCAGTGGTGATGGTTTTAAGTCACAGAACTTAGACAGGTTCTCGAGCTTTAAATAAAATTTTCATGTCATTTTGAGTTAGAACATGACACTGAGCGTACCTAACGTCTTACAAAATCTACCCACCTACAGCAAGTTCCAAATTTATAAGACTTCTCCGATAGTTAACAAATTCTTACTGAATATGCTGTATAGCTGCATACCATGTGCTCTGAGGGAAATTAATGATTTTAGAGGGATATTTTTCCAGAAGCAGAAATAGAAGGAAAGATGAAAGATTGCATTAGAAGAGTCCACTATTTTTTTTTTTTAAATTTGTATAATYTCTTTATTTTGTAGGAGGATCATGGGAGAGAAAAAAAATATCCTCAGGACTTTGCCAGCATCTAGAACGCTTCATCAGTTTGCTTTAGTAATTAGCAACATCACAATGTTGAAAAATTCCTTATACATAAAACTCCCATGTCTTCTTAATGCAATAAGAAGTTCTAGACAGAGATATATCTTTATCATATGAATATCGTGTTCCTTGAAAAATGAGAGTGGGGAACGAGTATTATKCTATTTGTAAAATCTAAAAGAAATTAGTAGAACTCTTATGAATTGTACAGACTTGTGATTTTTACCAACTACCAACTTTACATGACAGAAGTGTCAAACAAGATGTTTGTGTTTCATATATCTGGACTCAGTATTTAACCCGTGTAAGTATGCTAAGCCTAGTAGTAAAATGACTAACCTCCTGAAGAGGAAGACCTACAACCACACTAAATGTCAGCTCTCCATTCTCTTATCATGACATGCTTCCTCTCCTGAGCTTTAGATTTTATATTTAATAGCTCCAAGAAGTAAAACTCTGAAAACAGTCTCATTTTGAAGTCTTATGCCATACTCTGGGATGGTTAAAATGTCTTCAGGGAGGTTAAAGGCGGTTTAAGAGTCCTTTTTACAGATAAGAACCAATATAGCCTTCACCTTAGCTGCCATAAAGATAAAGTAATTGAGATTTCTGAGGTTTTTGGATCCCTTGGCAACAGAAGTCCTACAAACTTAAGTTAAATTGCTGCAGTAGATAGCTTTCTACCCCTGTCGTTGGATGCTGTCTCATGTGATCATACATTGTCCTATGATATTTTAGAGGGGAAAACAAGCAAGTTGATCAAATTAACTTAGTCATATTTCTTTTTTCTTGACAGTTTCTAGTGTCCAGATCCACATGAACAGTTCTGAAAGCCCCTTTATTTTTATGCAGCATGGATTTCTACTTAGTTTCCATGCAAAATCCTTAGGGTCTGATGATGTGGCTTGATAAAAATGCATTTCATATCTCCTATAATTCTCTCTCTTTCATTTATAATCTCTGACCTAAAAACGTTTTTGGTTACTGTGTTCTAGCAATAACTGTTACAGTGCTATGTATAAGACACTTGTTAAAGTGACAAAGAAAACTTATAAAGAGAAAAATTTGGTTTAGCTGTCTGAAAGGCAAACACTGAGAGGTACAGCACACGGTATTACATTTTTTCCTTAGATTTGGGAACAGAAACAGCTCCTGTGAGAAAAAAAATGATCTTGAAAGCTGGCTTCCAGACCATGCTCGGTACATATTTTCCTTTACTTTTTTCCTGAGTGTCATTTGGTATACTCATTCCTTTTTTTTGTAATGTTGGAAACCTTAAATAGCTTTTCCCCTCCCAGCTGCTGTGAGTTTTATTAAGCATTGTATATATTTCCAATTTTCATTTGAACTTAGCAACATAGTCTTTCAGGTCATATAAGCAAGCATCAGAAAAAAAAGCATCCTGCTGTATTAAAACAAATATGAGCTGCTGCCTGTAAATATAATTATGATCTTAATTCTGAACACATTTTTTTGTCATGGGGATTTAATTTCCCTTTTGAAGTAATCAGTCATCTCTAGAAGAACTGAGACAGCACTGATCAAACTTTAAGCCCCCACAAAACAGAGACGGTAACAAAAAATTTAGTGCATTATTAAGTGTAAGAATAATAAAACAGCCATTTTATAAAACTCAGCTATTCCCCTCTATTCATCTATTCTCCTTTACCTTCTTGCTCAGCCGTTCCCCTTCCAGTCATTTGTAGCTTTCCTCTGAAACAGAAGTTTTATCTGGCATCTTAAACTGCTTTTATGCCACGCTGGGGTACATCAGAGAAAGAAGACAAACTACAAATGTTGGACATATTTTTTTTTAAGTCTATAAAATGCTTGCAGCAATTATTTTTAAAAGGGTTGACTGCTTTTGTTGGGTTTGGGTTTTTCTTTTGCGTAAACTAGCAAGTGCAATGGCAGGAGTTCCAGTGTTCTTTGAACACACAGGTGGCAATAAGATACTGGAAAGGGTGGGGAAGATTTTGGGACCACCATCAGGAGGCTGGTGAAGGAGGCAGAATAGCAGTCACCACCCACTTCTTGGTGCTCTAGTCCACTACCAGCTCCAGTGGAAACTGAAAATATTACTTTTCCCACTGATCATGTTGTCTGCTAATAATATCCCAGTCAATATGGAGCATCCTCTTACTGTTTATACTCATGTTCACACACCTGAGCTTCTGGTGGAGCTCACTGGCATGAGTTTCTTATGCTAATTTTCTGTTTGGAAAAGGACGTGTTTTTTATTTCTTTTCCCCTGCCGTATTTGAAGGCAGCTGCTATAGCCAACATCCACTCTAATCTAATGGATTCTGAAACCACAAACACAAGAGAAAAATATGGCATTTTAAAATATAGAGCAATCCTGTAGAGTGCTTTATTTCTTGTCTGAGAAATCACTGGAGACTGCAGACAAAAAAATAGAGTAAATTTTTCCTGCAAGTTGCATTTCAAAAATCCTACATATTGAATGAATTAAAACTCAATTGTGTTTTCTATTCCTCCTCTGTTTATGCTGGCCTACTAAAGAAAACATAATTTTATTATTTAAAAGTCAAGTGTAGAAAAGTCCTAAAACTGGGGATTAAAATCAAATTGTATAAAGGAGAATTGTATAAAGAAGAAGGCATCTATGGTTTTGTACATCTTTTGTTTCATAGACAAATTAGTCACTAAACATCTGCAGTAAAACTGGTTTCAAATGTTTTTCACATACTTTAGGCCTGAACTTTAAGCTATATTTTCTGTGACCAAATTCTAAACATGGTCTTCCCTCCCCCTGCCCCTGGTTAGGTAATATTTGATATTAGTAATGTTATTTTCTATTTCCAGGTTAACAATGCTTTCAGAAAATTAGCTATTAAAGAATCATCCAGATTTTTTTTTTCCAGTCCATTTAATCACCACCTTATGATTTTATGGGTGATAAATAAGAAGTTTTATTTTACACACATTGTCAGGAAGATGTTTATTTATAAATTCATATTTATATGTGCTTTCATTGAATAGTAAATTTAAAAATGATGGTATACATMATTTAATGGAATGACCTCATGTTTATGTTTCCCAAAGGGACAAAAGGTGGAAGCTTGTCTTTTAAGCTGATAAAACTGTTCCAATAAAGTTCTCACTACAAATTTTAAAAATTCTTCATGCTTTGAAAATTATGGAATTTTCTACACATATATTGCTTCCTCACACCTCGTTTATGAACTGCATTATTTCAAAGAGAGGAAGTAGAATTTGTCTTCTGTTGTGCTCTCACCAGGAATATGAGACATGAAGAAAGATCACCTTTGCTTTTGTCCTTATAGAGAGACATCACAATACTGTTTTTTGAGAGTTTTTTACATCAACAACAAAAATCTATCAGTACTGCATTCAGAACAAGTAGAAGGATGAGGTCCTTTCAATGTCAATACAGGCCTCCTTGATTCTCATGCTTTTCCTTCAGAAACCTCCAGCTCGTATTTTCCAGTACTACCTTAATGGTCCTACTACTTAGCTGATTTATAAACTCAACAGAAACCTAAATGCTGAAGRAAATTGTTTATATATTTAGGGTTTGTATTTGTTTTTGGCATGGGGAATGAACATATTTGTCGTACTTGGACAGGAAAAGAACCACGCAGACCCAGCTTAGCTCAGGACAGAAAAGAAGCCAGGAAAAACCCCCAGCTGTTTATTTTACTTCATATATATATGTTCCTAGGAATGACCGTGGATTGGAGGATGAGGTTACCACCTCTCCAACCACACTGGTCAAACAAAAAGGTCCATCAAACTTCTCTGCCTCAGGAGAAGGAATGAAAACAAAAAGGAACTGTTAGCCAAACATAACTGTGTTTACAGAAAGTGCGTGAGAACTCCATCACAGAAATGAAAACATTAAAAGCCTGCAAATCTCAGGGCGACACATATTCAATTCAACTACAGAAAACTTAATTCAAAACAGTTAAACAAAGAAAACAAATCAATTTCTGTCTAATGAGAAGATCAAATCCTTTCACTGTTTTTTTCTGGTAAACTGAAGGAGGACAGAGGCACATGAGCACAGCGGAGACTCTGGCCCAACCTTTACTCAAGATATCACAGAAGATGACCAGCCCCATGGCTGTGGTGGACATCCATTGCTGCCAGGCCAGGGAAAAACTCTCAGGCACCTCAGTGGTTTGGGGAGGAATAAGTCTAGGAAAACAGAGGGATAAGGCAACAGAATAAGCTGATAACAAGCAGGGGTTCAACATTGTTTGCCTGGCCATTCCCTGTACCTGATCTGTCCTTTCGTCTTATTAAACTCCATTTCTGACTATTTTCCTGTGAGAGAGGCTCTCTGTCTTGTGAACATGGATGTGGGATGTCTGAGCGGCAGCAACTGGAGTAGGAGCAGGGCCTACAAGAGCCACATGTGTGTGGGCCACCACTGGAATGTGTGATGTTCTGCATGTCAGCACATGTCAGGAAAAACACCAGGCTGGACTGGATGGTGAGTTGGGTAATTGGCCTGGGATCCAGGGATCGAAGAGGCCGTAAGTCTGTGCAAAGAGATGGAAAGACCAGAGTGTGGAAGGTGGCTACTGGAAGTGCCAGGGCAGAGAACTGAGAGGGAAGCGTGAGTGTGGGCGCACGTGTGTGCGTGTGTGAAAATGTGCGTTTGGGTTGAGAAGGCCCCACTAGTGGGTAGGCTGAGTCTGACACTACATGTAAAGGCCAGTTATTGGATGCACACATGAATTTGTGCATGTGGTTATGCTTGGTAGTAGCTGGACCTGGGGACACAGAGCTGTGGCAGCTTCACCTCTACCTGATTCAGCTTTCACACAATTTATGCAAAACTTCTCTGTGTTTAAGAAGTGTTTACTACTATAGCTTTGGAAAACCATCTTTGCTTTTAAATTTGTTAAAACCGAAAGGCTGTAGTTGACACAAAAATAATTGAAATAATTCATTAGACTCTTGACTTCAATCAACACAAAATTATTTCTACTGCTTCCTCAATATAGTTCTTTAATCTTCAGACATTTCAATAGATCATGTGTTACAAGAGGAACAAAGATGAGTAAATTCAGTAAGACACAGCACCAATCTTAACTAAAATATCTTCAAATACAAGATAGGTGGTCTTCCAGAACACAGGGCATACAATTTTCTTTCACAGCTTTCACTTGTGAAAAAAAAGCTCAAGTGTTATGAAAAAGTATTGAAGATTCTCTTGTCAAAGCACACAGGTACCAATTAAAATTCATTTTTCCTTCACAATCACACTGTTTTAGGAAAGAAGAAATACTAATAACTGGATAAGGCACCTTATCTTACAGGGTAAATTTTCTGTTACTGCTGTTTCACTACTTCCATAACCAAAATTTCTCAAATAAGAAAATCAAGCAAGCAGAAAAATCCCTTGCTTTAAAAAGCCGTAACATAGAAAAAGTCCCCTCCACTCTCCAAACAATGAATGCTTTATTTGTTCTCACAACTGTTCTATAGCTCAGGAGCTGTTTTTTACCTTAACAATGATCCAGAATGAAGGACAGAAATTTTGAAAAAATTAAAGCCTTTTACGAGAAAGAGTTGTGCTAATTACAGTCATATCTAGGTTTAGTAAATGCATCAGTGACATTACAACCAATCTAAGTAACTTTGAAAGAACACTGGGATCATTAGACTGCTTCAAATAGTTGTAAAGGGCTAAGTATAGATAGATAAAATTTAGTTTATGCATACACACACATACTTATATGTATACACACACATATACACACACAGAATAAGATTGTAGGCAATATATGGGAAAAAATTACTAATACTGAGGGCTAAATAGACATCTTTAGATTTATGACATCAATGTTTACATTTCTACCTCTGGTTAGCAAGTAGGCAGCATATATTCTGTTTCATCAATTATCCCTTTTTGTCTTTTTATTTTCTGTTTGTTCACATCATTTTCTTAGATCCATCTACGAAATGCCAATGCATTGAATCTCAGATCACAAAACCACAACAATATAAGATTCCTCTCAGCTGGAATAAAACATTTGAACTGCTTTACAGATGGTCAGTCAGTCCCCTATTGAAAGTTTTTGTACTGTGGAGGAGGGCAATGATCTGACGAGAGTGAGAACCTTCAAGGGACATGAACAAAGATTTCAAATAACAAGAAGTCAGCACTCTCTTTAACACATCTCTCTACTATTGGCAAACAAAAAGGTAAGCATCCATTGCACCTTGAAAAACGGCTTGTCTTTCTGTCCAGTATCTCCAGGCCTCCAAAAGTCTTTTTAGACCAAATCTGACAGGAGCAGGAGTCTTCCTCTTCTGGACAGCTCTCTTGTTCATTATTAGTAACTGCACAAACTACTTTTCCCCCTCACTCACCCCTACAGATGGCTTTTACAAGTGAATTAGATATTATCCAGTATTTATTCTTCCCTTTGTCATATGAAGAATTATGGGATTGGAGACATTCATAATGGAATAACCTGACAATGGAACATCTAAATATTCATAGATGATAAACAGAGTTTCTGTCTGACAAAATGTAAGTGCAACTGTAAGACAAATGCCTACCTATGCAAAAAAAATGAGTTTAAAAGTGAAGCTCTTTTTACTGAAAAGTCCTTCAAAAGGGCAAAGGAAATAATGAAACTCGGTGAATATTCAGTACATTTTACACTTCTGTTATTAGAACAATTGCATATATTATAATGGTCTGATTCTCATCACAAACTCACTGTAAATAGAATTGCATATACCACAGCAATTTAAAGCAGAGAGTTGTTTGGCATGCTTCTTGAGATCTTTAATATTTTAACTGTATTTGTCTTGACCAGATACTGTGAACTGCCTGTCTTGAACTTTGTCTCTTTTACAGTACATCATGTTACAACAAGGCTACTATAGTAATCTTTTTTACTATACAACAGAGTCTTCAGATGGTGTTTAAGACCAATAAAATCTACATCCTTATAAAAAATTAAATAATCTTACTTATATAAAATTTGAGCATTTTTACAGCCCTTTCCATATACGTAAGTTCTTGGTGGTCACAAAGGGACGATCTAGTAACCACAAAGAAAGAAATATTGTTATTTACTTAGTTTAGCAAGGACCTGCTTAATGAAACCCAAGAAGAGACTCAGACTACTTTAAAGGGGAAAAAAAATAGGAGAGCACTGAAAAGAGAACGTGTGGGTTTTTTGCTTTATCACACCAGAGCCAATTCTCAGTGTGAATCCCAAAACGGCAGTGGTTGTTGAACAACTGACTAGATGCGGTAGTTCAGACCAACTCCAGGGAAGCAGAAATAATTACTTGTCTGACATAAGAGTTTTTATCTGAATTACTATTTAAATTTAGAAATAAAATATAAAAGAAATAACAGTAAGAACAATCACAACGTTTTATCAGTTTTATGAGGCACAATTTCCAATGCATCTCACTTTAGTCATTCTAACAGAGAAGAGTTTTTACGTTTCTTCCCCGCCCATAAAATACTACATACTTTAATTTCTACAATTTTCCTCTAGTATTGCTAACTCAGAAATGCTTAAGGGGATGCACATTTCTAGACCACCACTCTGTGCGGTGTCACCTTCAAGATCTACCATGGTTTGGAAGGTCCCACCAGACCTTTCTAATTGAAGATTAAGTACAGCTATGGCAAAGAAAGGCAGTAAACTCAAGTCATTCTTCTGTTGGCTAAAAACTCTCAAATGCATGAGTAGAGGGGGCAATTTTACCAAGAGGAGTTAGAACTTCTGTTACTATTCATAACCTTCTTTATAGTGTCACACTAACTCCCTGCAAGGGAACAGAGTGAATTCTCTGCCTCTGCCATTACAAGCCCCACTTTGTTGTCAATTGGTCAAGGTCCTTAACATGGTCAAAATACATAAAAATACACTGTAGGATTAAAAAGAAGCTGAAATAATAAATGAACAGTCACTGCAGATGGCACATGTGTACATCATAATAGACATAGATTCAGAAATTGTTTTCTGCTTAAAAGGGTACAGGCAGGTTTTACTGCTTTCCCAGGTGACTTGGAATTTCCTGTATGCATTTTTTATGTACAAAAGAGAAAATTATTGCTTGGTAAATTCTCAAAAAACAGCCTACAAATCGAATTCTGGGGATGTAAGATTTGTCATCACAAATATCTACGTGGTGTTTATTTGCAGTTATTGCTTGTTAACATCGTATAAATATTTAGTGACTTGATTTCCATGCTTCAGTAGCCATCCTGGAATGACCTAACTGTAAATCTGGAGGGAAGCTATGAAGTTTGTTTTCCCAAAATACAGATGAGTTTTCTTCTCTTCAATATTTTCAATGTTTTGACAGCAAAGAATGCTTAAAAATGTAGTTCTATTATTATCCACCAGCTCTATTAGTCTATCTCTTTGGAAAGTACTTTCACTCAGACTTTATATAAATCAGAAAAAAAGTTATTCTCTTCTATCAGAGTAAAAACCATTCTTCCCCTTCAGTGAAATTTACATTAAAATTATTTAAAAAGCAACTGCATTGTCATCACTCAGTTTTCTTTGTTTCTATGTTGAAGATATTTGGAAGCATTATTTTATTAGCATCTATCCATGCAGTTATCACATTTCTAAACAATACTTTCTTGATCAAATACCTATATATTTGTATGTATGGAATGGAGAAATAATGCTTAAAAAAATCAGACAAATTAGGATGGAGAAATAGTATTCTAGGAGCAAAAATCTGTGTGTCTTCTAATGTGCCAACCTTGTTATAAATCTACATGGCAGCTGGACTGTAAATGGTGTACGGTCGCACAGCTGAGAAATTAGACCTGCCAACAGCTACAAAGAGAGGAAAACAGAGGGAATTTCACTGCAGAAAAAAAGGGCAGACTTTCTTCTTTGATCTCAGTTTACATAAAAACATAGCACGTTGTTTAAAACAAACACATGCAAACAAAGTATGTCAGAGAAAAGAGTCCTCAGACAGGAACCCTTAATAACAATAGCCTAGCGAATGGAACACTGAATAGACCCATGGACGAAAAGCTTGCTACCAATCTCTCTTTCTTTTCCTCCAATCCAGTGAAGCAGAATAATACCCCATTGCCTGTACAGTCTTTCCATTCTAGGCCAGGAAAAACATACACTACCTGACAGAGCCTGAGATTCCCTGGTGCCAACCTTCAATTTAATTATACAGACAGAAAGGATTCTGAAAAGACTGATGTGTCAGTAGCTATCAAGATCATTAAATCCAGTTCCTGTGGACAAAATATCAAGTCATTTTCAAGAGGCTAAAATGGAATGGCTCCTGGCTTTTATAAACTAGTTTTGAATCAATACCAAGGCTACATCTTCTTATAGCATACCGAATATGTTTTCATAAAAATCTGGGTTGAAGAAAACTATTTTGGCCCTTGTGAAGAACAGGCTCCAGGACTGTAGCCTGCACACTGACAAGTTGTTCACCAGGTTTGCTCTATTTGCATCCCACACTTAGATGAGCTCACTTGGTAGCAGAGCTCCCAGGTGTACATTACTTTGATTTCTGGACCCTGTGACTAACCCACACACATTTGCTAAAATAAATTAAAGTCTGATACCATTTCCTGACTTTAACATTTCCAAAATGAATGCAAATTCATTATTGATTAGGTCACAGTCACGAAAGAATTTTGAGTCCTGATTCTAGTCTCATTCTGGTGTTTCTCCAGTACATGGTGCTTAAGACTATTAGAGTCACTCCTGATTGATACATGCACGTATAAGAAGATTACTGATGCTGTGTTAAGAGCATATGTGAGTATTGGCCAGAAAAAAGCTATTGTCATGCACTAAATTTAATTGAAAGCATCCAAGAACCTATTGGCTTTTAAGGATTGATTCAATTATAAGCATCCAGAAGCCTGAGAATATATAGGTTTTTATTTAAGTGAAAAGCTGAGTACCTCACAGCATCACAGAATTCAGGAGACCATGTCTTTATTTCAAAGCTTTAAAATGCTTTTACTAAACACATCAATAGGGAAATACAATATAAGAAAGAACATGGGCATGTTTTCTGAAATGTGAGAAAGAAGGCACTCAGTTAAATTTTAAAGTTTTTACATCTTTTCATGCTCTGTTGCTGCAGTTTCTTTTCACACATTTTTAAAGAAAATGACCTTGAATATATTTGAATGCATAGCTTTCCATCTTCTCATCACAATTATCCTAACAAAGATTTCAGTTCTCAACTTGAAACCTATAGATTTAAATGAAGTTGCGTGTCTAATTTGAATGAGAATCTCTCCAGAATGCCTGAGAAGATCCAGAGAGCTGAGTCAGTATAACATAAGCAACAGTCACTATAACATAAGCAATAATCAGTAAAAGATGCACACATATCAGTTGAGGCCATAAATGGTCAGATGGCTTCAAGACCTTCCCTCAAACAGGTGAACACAACAAAAGGAGGAATGGGAAAAATCAGATCATGTCCTTTTTCTCTTTCTCTTGTGAAATACGTCACTCCGGTAACAAACCATTAACATGAACCAAAACAGAGGTTAGATAGTCTTTCCTAAGATATCTTCATACTCAGTATGGGAAATTCTAATATGGATTACTCTAGTAGAATAAGGCAAGTTTTTGAACTCTAATGTACCCATAAAATTAAGTAAAACAAATACTGATAATGTGGCATGATTGTGTTTGTGTCCCAAACCTTTGATCTATTATTCATGCAATGAAAGCACAAGAATATTTTTCTATTTCACAGAGACTATAAGAGGTTATAGTGATAGCATCTGAGCTACAGGATTTGGAAGTTTGCAGCCATATTCTGTTTTCATTTCAGACTAAACTCATTTATGCACAAGTTCATTTACCTCTCAGCTGAACTGTGTTTTTGATGGAAAGGAAATGCAAATTTGTGCCTTGGATAGAAATCTCAGAGTGTACGTGCAGATCCAGCTAAAGATGTTAAATAAAAAATCATAAGCATCTGGAAATACTGGAAAAGGAAGTTGGTATCATGTAACCCAAGTTCAAAGTATATTCTTTGGTATGGATGAAGAGCAACTTGAAGCACTTAAGTGGAATTTCTCCAGAATTAAAAATGTGTGAGAGTACAATTAGTCTTTCTTTGTTCCCTGTAGTGATTTGCCAAAATAAAAACTGTAAATATAGCTTCCCATTTAAATGCAGCCATTTGAGATTACAAAGTGTGCCAATCTTTTTCCCCCTATAGAGTAGCATCATACATTAATGGAAATTAAGTGAAGAAAGAACTTAGTATATCTGGTCAAATCTCACTTCAACAATTTATTTATCTCCTAAATTTAATAAATTGCAGAAAGTTTCTTGAGTAGATAAATACACTCAGTATTAAAAAATATAGGCCTTATTTACTGTTTGAATTTGGCATCAGCTTGTAGGTGTTGGTTCTTTCTATACCTTTCTCCCTGATTCTTTCTATATCTTTCTCCCTTACATTTTTTCTATATTGCTTTTCTCCATAAGTGGCTATTTATATGATGAAATAAGGTCTTTACTTCATTTATTTCTTTAAAAAAAAGGAAAAAGCTGGATGAGTGATGCTTTTTCTCAATGGCATTTTCACCAGGTTTGTTGACTTCTTAGGTGTTTTTGTTTCTACTTCAGATTTTCTATAAATTTTAGATAATTAAATATTGTGTCACTTTTATCTTTCAATTAAATAAAAATGTGTTATGGGAAATAAGAAGTGAAAAAGTAATTTTCAATGGTCCAGAAAATAATCCACATTAACATAGGTATATTCACATTTGCTCTCCTAGTTGTGTATTTAGTGATTCTTCTGCTTCACTGTAAAGGTGTCAATATGTCAGAACAATTTCATACCCAGTTCCAGTAGCCAAACTCTTGCATTTCATGTGTGTCACTCCATTCTTGCATGAACTGCCTCCAGCTGCTTCCAGTCCTCACCTCTCCCCATCAGAAGCTCCCACCAATGAGTCCTCTTTGGATTTTTTTCAGACTTCACTAAGGAAAGGAAGATCCTACTATGCACTATTTGAGTACTACCATCTGCCTATCTCCCTTCCATCCCATGTTTTCTCAATGGATAAGTCTTTCTGAAACTCAAATATTATACCAGCCTATTGTAAAAGTGACAGATAAAGTATATTTTGTGACGTGGACACTTGTACTGACCCTTTAGAGGCCTTCTCTCATCCAGGTTTCAAGAATTTGTAAATTGCTTTACTGTCAAAATTGTAAAATAAAAGTTCATCTCCTACTTTACCTAATTGAAAATTATCTTTTGGGTCTAGAGAATTTGCGTTTCATTAATTGGAATCTTAGAACAAAAGTTTCAAGAAACTGTCTTTCCTAAATCAAGATATATGGGAAGATTAAGAAAGTGGGAAGTTTCTAAAAAAAAAAAGGCAAAACTGAGGATCTTTCCATTGTTGTAAAGCTGGGGAATGATTCTATTATCAATAGGAAGAGAATACCGAAATCTCTTGAAAAAACATCATTAAAAAGAGGCGAGGCTTCTCCCTCTGACACAGGGAAGAACTTATTAATTTTGTGATTTATGTATTAATGATCCAATTTCTTAAACAAAATTCTGAATTCATGTAATGAGCACTACAGAATGAGTATTCATTCTGTAAGATGTTCTCTTTCTTCATATTGAAACAATTCTATATAGTGCCACATGAACACCTTTGGGCTACCTTGCACAGCTTGACTAGAATATTACAGTTTCTTATCTAAGATAAAACATGTAAATGTCTTTTGCTTTTTATCCACTAAATCTTTCTGTTGAAGTATAGAGCTATTTGAACTTCAACATACTTCCCTTTTCCAAACATGGTTAAGAGAAAATATGCCTATTTGTATATCTTTTATGTTTCAGGCGAAAGTACCGATTTCTTCCATTTTTGGTGTTTTGTTTTTTTTTTTTTTTTGGCAGGTAGAGTTTAGTGGGAGGGCTTGAAAGGCTGAGATGAGGCTAGCCTGAAGAAATCTTTATTTTAACTATCCTTTTCTTCTGGTGGATTAGAACAACTGATGGAAGTAAGAACAGCACTGTTTAATTTCTTTTCCTCTGGAAAGTGTTTTCTGTTATCTGTCTATAACAAAAATTATTTTCGTACTGATCCATTTGATAAAYATACCAAACCAAAATGAAAGCTATTTAACAACTATATTTATATAAACCAGTTTGCACTGATAGGCTGTATTGTTATGGCTGTGAAAACAGTACTTTCACATTTTCTGTCTTGTAAATGACATCTCAGGTTTGAAGATCACCATGTTATTTTAAAATGTACTAAGCTTTTGCTTTTATTTCATATGAGTTACTTACCCGCTGCACTAACCTTATATAACATTGCTGTTTAATGAACAGAAAGAACTCATGCTCAAAAAACATTCAGAAAACCAGCTTGCTAAACAAATGTGATTCAATTACAGTATCAGTAGCTATTTGTGATATGCGAAAAAGAAACTCTTCTGGAAGAATCTTCATTTTAAGATGTTTTGACAGTACTGCACATTCCTCAATGAAGGTCTCAAATGAACTATACTACAGGTAAATGCAAATTTTAACCAAGTCATAAGTTACCAACAGTAAGGTTTTAATTTTTATATTTTTGAATAATTTTTTTACTCTATTAATTTATTGCTCTTTTTCATAAATTAAAATTACAATATTTTAGAGACCTTGTTAAGCCCTTCTAAAAATTTTAAATTTTTAAAGTATGAGTGCCCTCTTCATTGTAGGACAAATATTACAGCATCCCAAGAACTAATTTTGCTCTTTAATAAACTTGTTGCCACATACTCTCAAATCAAAAGATTTCATCTAATTTACTCTGCCATTCAAGCTTCTCGTGAGGTCTGATACATTTTACACAGATGGCAAATTACTCAATGGTTCTGATTATGACAAACTCATGCATCTAAAAAAATAATTTTCTGCCTACAAATTGTCTGCTAATAATAAAAGTATTCACTTGAATAAGTTCAGTGAATGAGGAATGATCTTTTTCTTTTACAGCATGAACGACATATCTGCATTAACAGAAAGCTCCTCCATGACTTTTGACAGTCATATTGATTGTGTTCTTTTGATCCACCCCCTCCAAGAAGCTGAGGGAGTGGGTCATGAACTCCCCTGTGCTGTTAGAACTTGCTATGTATTTTATAAACTATTTTCAGCAATACCTGTTTCTGTTACTAGTCTTTTATGTATTTTTTTTAATTAAGCCTTGCTGAAGATACTTGCCTTAATCTTTTCCTGTCTCCACAAAACCATCTCAGAGCTGAAGAAAAAAATAGCTCATTCTGAGAAACACCTAGTTCTGGGTTTTTCCTTGCGTTCTGCTTTGGTCTTACTGTGTTTCTTTCCATTAAAGCTATTAATCCTTTTTGTTTCTCTATAGGGAACATTTTGTTACCATGTCCCCTTAAAAGTCCTTTATCAGGGGTCAAGTTACAACGACAAATGGACCAACACACAACTCTAATTTGAGACCAGAGCTTTGCTGACCCTCGTTATTTTTCAGGTATAAATGTTTTGCTTTCTTTCACTCTTTCATTCTATTCTATCTGCCCCTTAGTGTCAAAAGGAGGATGTTCTCTTATCTTTCTCATTAATCATTTCTGACACTCAGCTAGAAGCCTTATCCACAGCAATCTTTCTGTAGGATGCTCCCAAGCTGAGTTCACCTCACCATAGAATAGGACTGAGCCCGTGATACTCTGAGCTACAGGCACAGCCTAAGTGCACTATTTGGCTTTTTTAGTGTTTTTTTTTTTATGAGGAATCTTCCTCATACAGGGGCTTGTCAACCTACATTACTTAAGTGTGACAAGATGAAAGAACGCCAGCCTTGAGTATGACAGACAGGAACTTTCATGCTCTTGTGTGATGACACTGACTGACAAAACTGCTGTAATGAAAATTATCAAGCTTTTGTCAAAGTAATTTAAAGAGAATTCATATTGCACCTTTTAGTTCACTTGCATATTTTTTGCATCCTACAGCCAGGTAAATAAGATGTAATAAGAATGCAGTGCTGGGTGGATTTAGCAGCTCAGGTTGCTCATATCTAAAGATCAGTAGCTGTTTAAACCAATCTCTTGCATAAGCACTGGAGAAAAGCAGCAGTGCTTACCCAGTCCGCTAATCAGTCTTCCTGGTGGGACTGGCGGCAGTGGAACTACAATGGAGACAACTTTTAGACACAGCATAATGATTTTCCATGTCTGGTGGAAAACTGCAAATCACTGTTACTCCCAAGAGGCAGAGGATGTTTAAGGATCACCTGGCTTTGGCAATCATGAATCAATATGTCTCCTGGACATTAAGAAAACTAATAATTTTCATATTTGTGCAAATAATTTCTAATGGAAAATAGCAATTGCTGCACCCTACATTCTATTACTATGTGCTGAAAACAATTTTGTACACACCTCAATGTAATAGGACTGTATTGACAATATTCTTAAAAATATGTTTATAGTTTAGAGGTTTTTTTTGTAAGTATAGATTCCATGAAATATCTTTTGATTAATAACTTAGTAATTTTTTAAAATTTAACCCATATTAATCTTTCAGGATTCACAAGGCAGGTGAAAATTAATAAAAAATGGCTATTTTTGGCAGCATTTACAGTGACTGAAAGATTGAATACATTTTTGACTTGTCTTGGAAAAGACATCATTTTCTTTTGCAAAGAAAAAATCTTACTTTAAACTTTTCCTTTCTGTTTCCTTCAGGACCCTGACATAGTCCATGAAGAGTTTCAAAAAGTATTGTATTTAGGGAAAAAAGACATAAAAAAGAGCACTGGTTATCAGTCATTTAACGATAACACAAGTCATAATCTTTGTGTAAACACCAGTCCAAAACTGACCTAAATTTCTTCTCCTCTCAGGTCCTGAAACCTCAAATTAAGTATCCCATACTGAAAGCAAGCAAGCAACCAACCAGACACAACAAAAACATGAGACTCTGTATTGGCAAAGGGGAGGAAGAGAAGGGACTGTAACTCACAGGGATATTAGGACTGTTTATTTCTAAAATATATCACGTCAGAACAGCCAGACAGCTCCATTTATCCCTTTGAAAGAAAAAAATACATAGGGCATAACAAAAAAATCTGACTCAGTATGGACCTATCAAAATGTCATTAAGAATTGCAATGCAAATAAAAAATATGGCCTAAAAGTGTTGCAGAAGAACTCCTCATGGACCACATTAAATGCAAAAATAATGCTAAAGAGTGATAAAGAATCTGAAAATCTGGTTTCCCACCAAGGATATGACAAAAGAAATATGTACTCCCTAAACCCCATAACTCATCATTCAAAGCATTTCTGAAGTCTTTTTGTTTTTCCTAACTAGAGGATGTGTTGTCGGTTCCTTAAATATATTTCGGAACTAGGCATCATTTAGGAAATATGCAGTCATTTCAAAACGTAGTGACCTATGGCATATTGAATCATGAACATTTTGACCTTTGGTCTATTAAATAATGCATCCTTTGTGTAATGTTTTTGGACAAAAGAAAGTGTCTTCAAAAACAATGTATACAAGGGCATAAGTGTAACGCTAGAAAACAGAGACTTTTAAAATTTAGACTTAATATTATGGAATCTATCAAATAATTAAGAAAAGGATGGGGGCAAGTATCATGTCACAGAAAAAATGGCAAAGATTTTATTGCCTGTAATATCAACATATTTTAATACATTATAAACTGTTTACCTAATTCGTATTGAGCATAATAAGTGACAAAAATATAGGATTCAGACTTCACTTTTGAACTCTTGCAATATATGCCTAAGCTACAGAGTCCAAGACACTTTAGTTTCAGTAGGCCAAAGCTTTCTGTCCTGTTAATACTTTGAAAAATCCTCTGTAAACTGAACAATCCTTAGAGATGATAAATTCCTGTATAATATTAGCAGCCATTCCAAAAAGACATGGTCTCCCACAAAATGCCTCAGATTCTGACAGAACACTTATATAATACGTCATCAAAACCAGATGACTGAGATATTGCCCAGAAAAATTGTTTTGATGGGACGTATCTCTGGTAATGCCTCAGCACAGCCTTATGAGTATCATGACTCCCACACAGCCACACTCCCAGTGACTGTGGCTCTCAGGAGTTCTTACAAGAAAAAAGGGTTCTTACACAGTTACTCTCAGTCTGGCCCCAGGCTTTACTCATTTCAGTTTCCTTAGTTTCTCATGTGAAGTTGCTCTATGGGAAAATCAATAGGAAGTCCAAAGATATGATGCAGTAGGATCGACAAATTTGGCCTTCTTTACCTGAAAAACTGCGTGCAGTATTTTCTCTATATAGCTGTGCAAATGGAACTGCAATCTGGTCTAACACTTGCAGGGGACTCATAAATGACTCAATAGAAATACATTTTTTGTGCTGTTTTCTCCAGCAGTAAAGTGATTTTGTTCCTTTAAAAAGGGGTCAATGTAAAGCGTTTACATTGCTGTATCTTAATATTTCCCATGTGCTTCTCCTAACAGGATGAAGGAAGTAACAAAGTGTCAGTTGTGGTGCAGACTTCAGTAAGATGTTATTTCAGTATAAATTTTTTTTTAACAAGAGTTTCGTTTCCCAGGAAATGGAGGCAGGAGTAAAATTCAGTGACGTTAGGTTTAATGTATGAGTCACCTAAGCACATTAACTATTTCTCCTGTATATAAAACATTACTCACTTCAAGCCATAAATATATCATTAAAAGATATAACAGTCTACAAACAGAAATGCAAGCACATACTTAAAGTTTTCTCAGATAGCTACAATATCTTACCTTCAACATTTCAGCAAGTCAGTTCAGTAATTTAAAAGTCTGGGTTTTTGTCTGAGTATTATAATTATTGTAAGGAAATCTGTTCAGTGTGTTACATGGCCAGTAGCTAACCATTAGTGTGAACAACTCTAGTCATTTGTCAGAAAGCAAAGAAACCCCAGAGCGCACCTGTTTTTCAGCATAAAAACGTAATCCTGTAGCAATAAAGGTAAGCCTCTATTATATTCATTGAGTTTTCAAACCACAAAAAGGGGCTAGAGAACTTGAGCCTTAGCCTTTTCAAGAACCATGCAACGACACTGCATCAGTGCCTGTCTGTCAACTATGGGTTTTTAAAATTAAATTCCCCTGGGATAGAGTGCCCTGCAGCCATGGGGCATGACAGTTCTCCAGGCAAAGAGAGCCAAACTCAGGAACAGGTAATGCAGGTGAGAGCACAGTGGCACTGTGCATGGAGGCAATTGTGTTTCTTCATCCCAAAGTCTCTGCACTGCTCCGTGTTTTCAACTAGTGAATGCGAAGTGTGGAACAGGAGTCAGCATCTTTCTCTGCTGTCCCATCTCTCCCTTGGTGAGCAGAGGTGCCAGACATAGTGTCAGGGCACACTGCACCATACTAAAAGATAAATGATTCTCCTTGTGTACCCTGAGCAGCTCAGGGTGATGTTCTGTTCTTCCAAAAGCAGTAACTCCCAGTGGCTCCACAAGGCAAGCAGAGATCTGCATGACCCTGACCGGATCCATCCCCAAACAGGCACAGCCTGGCACCCCAACAACCAAGGGACTTCCAGAAAGTGACATCAGCAGTTTATTTCAGAGAAAGTAACAGATTTGTCTAATTCATAAAGAAAAAAAGCGAGGTGAGAAATTCCCACAAAAGAAGGTTTCACTCCAAAAAAGCACTAGTAACCCGTGCTCTCTCTAAGCCAATCCACACCAGGCAAATGATGCCTGAGTCTTGTTAAAGGAACTTTTTTTGAACAGCTTGATTGCTATTATGAACCTTGCAGTGGGAGTTTGGCTTTTGGCATATGTGAAAGTATGGTGTGCTCTGCTTTATGTATATAAAAAATTTCCCCATAGTAACAGAGTAAACATTGCACAAACTACAATTGGCCATGAAGCCCAAGCACCTCCTTTCAGTGCCTAGAACTTTTGAATGGCTCTCCTTGTTGAACGAGTTTTGAAACAAACAAACAAACAAACAAACAAACAAATCTTTCAATAAATCTTTCAAAAAAATTTATTTTAGTTATTGTGGATAGTAGTTATTGTGGATATAGAAAAGGGGGGTATATTTGGCTTAAAAAAGGGGAAGACAAGAAAATGTAAGGCAGATCTCTAACCTTGTTGTGGCTTAAGCAACAGACAAACTGCTGAGAAGAGGAGAAAACAGACCATGCTGCAGGATCCAGCACATTTAGAGGGTCTTGGTATGTAAGGGCAGTAGCATAGGACTTTTATGCTGTGAAAGAGGCAAAACCATGTGCATGGTATGCTGCTCATTCTGCACACAAAACCCTGAACAGAGAGTAATGTACAAGGCTCTGAAGGAAGTTGCACTTCTTTTATAAAAGTATTTAGAACCTCAAACTCATGGAGAAATGCAGGATATCCTGATACAGGGAGTGCTCATAGGAAAAATACAAGCAAAACCAAAACCCAAATGAGATTCTTTTAAGCACTTTTTGTGCCACCCGACATATTTCAGAAGTACTAGAACATTGTCTTAAGGGTCAAGAGTCTGTTCTGCTTTACTGGAGTGTGCTTGTAAAAGGGCAAGACTGATCTCCAGTGGCACTATCAAAGCGTACAGGAACTGATCACAGTTCAAGGCTCTGAGGATAAGAATGCACCTCCACGATTACACATGATTTTGAAGTGAGGCAGGAAGGAAGATCTTTTTTTAGTAACCTAAAAGGCATCTATTCAACTTGTGAATACATATTCAATTTATTCTGTTTACAAGATGTTTTGAGACAAAACCCAAAACCAGATAACTTTTATGAATTTCATAATTGCAACACAAAAGAAAGAAAAAGGTTTTCTTCATCTCAGAGTAACAAATTGCTCTAAGATAATGGAAACCTTTATACTCTTGACACAGAGGCCTTCTGCGCCTTACCAGCTGCCTACAAAGCCTTCTTCAAAAAGGCTGCCTACAAAGGATTGAGACTTAAACAATCTGAAAACAAGATACCGTTACTCTTCGACTCGTAGAATCAATCATTCACTGTTAAATATTGTGGCCTTTCTATCACCTTTTGCTTTTCCATGACTTTTATTTACCACACAAGCTTCTTTTCTTTTTCTTCTCTTTTTTCCTTCTTTCATAGGCTCAAATGGATGTAAAAGATTTAAACCTCACCTAATCCACCCTGTTGGGGCAGTGTCAATGACCCAGTCCCTGTCGGCCACACTTTCTTCCTTTAACTGCTTCTTTTGCAAACTGCCTCATCCTCCTCTAGATCGACTGGGAAATTTTACAGCTTTCCAAAACATAATAAAGCTTTTCAACCACTTGCCTGCATATTATGAAAAAAAACCCACTAAAAATTAGGTTATCAAAAATTCACCATCCAAAGACACACATGGCTCGTATTTTATCAAACTAATCAAAACAAAGAACCTCTGAAATTGGTATCGATGTACTTAATGCATTTTCCACGCATCTTTCCTGTAACACAAAGATATTCATTAATGTGGACCTATCTGGTTTTTAAGCAAATATTCTACAGACCTTGTATAAAAAGACTTTGAACGTGTTATGCTGCCCCAGTATCCTCAAGCAGTAGAACAGCCAATGATTTATGGACTGAGAGAGTCTGAAGGTCTTCCACAGGAAACAGAAAGGAATAAATAATGACAGAAAATATTGACAGTGATGTATACGTCAAGGTATTTTTTTTTTCTCAGTAGACGAGGGACAATCATTTTTTTTTGTAAATAGGAATTTCATCATGTCTCTGGTCAGCCTGGTGATATCACCCTTGCCTTGATGAGAGTTCCGTAACGCGCCTGAAGAATACGTATCAGACACTAAATCAAGGCCCCTTTGTGAGTACACTGTAAGGCAATAAAGTATAACCAGAGCAGAATTTCCCAGTTTCCTTTCATATTTCTAGTTCTTTGAAACAGAGTCAGTTAGATTTGTCGGTTTTTTGGGTTTTTTTTCAAATGTACCTTTATAATATCTGGATGTTTCCAGCAACTGAAAATCAGAATCAAATTAATATTTTTTTATATTTTGTGGAAATTTCAATTTTGCACAATTTTATATAAGTACAGAAAAATTAAAAAAAAACCAACCTTGCTTTAAACTTTACTTAGACATTTTTCTTTTCTAAAAAAACCCACTTGTGTGAACCCATGTCCACGTGTTTAAAATCTTGATGTATGCATAAGCATTATGATGGATTAAGGCTGTGATTAATTAAACCTGCAGGTTTAGCTAATCATCTCAAAATTTAATTTTCTTCAAAATCCCTCAAACTTTAATATTAATATTGAAAAGAAAAGYAGAAGTGACATCTTTTTTGTTCATTTCCCAGTTAGCCAGAATGGGAGCCTTTTATCAGCACTTTTCAGGCAGAGAAAATTGATGAAATGGAGTTTGGAGCAATCACAAAAGTAAGTCAGTCAGATTTTTTTGGACAAGTCCACAGAGATTATGTTAGCCAAAGATACAAAGAGGCAGATAAAGTGGGTTGTTTCTGTCCTTTATGGTTCTTGGGGCAATGCCTTATTCTTCATTCATGTGAGTAACGACACTCCTTCTAAACTGTGTGCCAACAGTGGTGAGCCTTAGCCTCAATGGTCAGGTGCACAAGGTTCTTGAAACAGAATTTGGAACAGTTCAGCTCCTCAGAATAAAATAAAAAAAATAATATCTCTAGAAATTAGGTCTATTTGATATGTACAAGAGTTTGAAAGCAATGCAGAGCCTCATGTGTTTTTTACATCACATGTATATCTATATCCCATGATAGATGTGCATTAAAATGATAGCATGCATTTTGATAGGCCAGTGATCATTACAATAATGGAATATTATGCAAAGTTAATTTCTTTTTTAAAAATAGGCAAAAAAAGTTGCACGAAACATTAAATCAAATTTTGCAAGTTTTCATTGTATAGATTTAAAAGGTACTAATTTGTTTTAGTTTTGAAGACTTATTCTACAAATCAAAAACTGGGTGAGCTTTCAAGCTAACATGAAAAATAAATGAAAGCAGGTTCAGTGACAATCTAGCATAGTAACATTAGGATTAGTAGGATAAACTAGAATTGACTATTTTTTCAACATAATATGGTAGTCGTAAGCTCAACGTAGCCCTAGAGAGAAATGATTTTGACCTAAAATTTTAGTTAGTTTTGATCAGTTCAGAAGAAAACCTTTATATTTTTGATATACAGAAGATGACAATAGAGAATGTACTGGCACTAAAGAAAAAATGGCCCATTCAGTTTCTGCTGTGTTCTTTATTTCCTGAACCCAACATGACTATAATTTAGGTGTCAAGTAAAATTATGCTAGACAGGTTTTCCTTGTCCTTGTTTTTTCACATCACAACATTGGCATGTTTTTCCAGTTCAGCTGGAAAGAAACAAGAGATTTGAACKAAGGGATTCAGGTTTGAAATGACAGTAATGGAAGGAGAAGTCTAAGCACTATTTTTCTGCACCACACTTATCTGTAAGTACCTAGAATAAATATCTACTTTATGGACAAAGGACTAGTTCAGAGTGACCAATAATTACATCCTGAGTCCTTGAATGAGAGGAAAAGCATGACCTAAGTGCTTATTTTGATCCCATAGCAAAGCCAAGGTTTTTTATTCTCCCCCCTCCTCCCCGTCCCAGAGCTGCATAGCAGAAAGCACACAGTGCTTGGCGGTGGCTCAGTGCAACATATTGTTTCACATCCCACCTCCAAGCTGGATTTGAAGGAAGGTTTTCTGTTTTAGACCTTCATAGAGTAACTGTGAGGAAAGATTAATCTTAAATCTGCAAACTCAGAGAAAGTCTGACTTATGTCCTATAGCTTTTTTTACCCCTTTCAATATCAATAGCATAAGTTTCAATATCAAAAAGTTTTTCACCATATAAAAATGATTACTCTTTTTTCTAAATGCATGATAGGACACAGTGACCATGAATTGGACATTTTGTGATTAAAATGCTTTAAAAAGTATTTCTTCTTTCCATTAATATGATCATGGAATCACAGAATTTTTGGGATTGGAAGGGAGCTCTGGAGATCACCCAGTCCAACCTCCTTGCCAAGGCAGGGTCACCCAGAGCAGGTGACACAGGAACACACCGAGGTGGGGTTTGAATATCTCCAGAGAGGGAGACTCCCTGACCTCTCTGGGCAGCTGCCCCAGTGCTCTGCCACCCTCTGTGTAAAGAATTTCTTCCTCATGCTGAGGTGGAACTCCTTGTGTTTTAGTTCATGGCCATTACTCCTTGATTTTCTGCTGTTATTATGGGAAATTTATTCTTTATCTTTCTATTTTGCCTTCCTTCTCCCTAATGAAAAGCATTATTTAATATCTTATTTTCTTCCTAATAATTTTATTCAGATTCTCTGACTCTTCTACATATTTTTAAAGATCTAATAACTGCAAAACATTTGAAGTGTGGATTTTGAGGACTATTGGTCTATTTATTATTACCTCGACATCCCCAGATGTTCTGTACGTTACTCATGTAGTGTGYCTTGGGGATGACTGTAACATTAATTAATTTATTTTTCCTCATGGAGTTTCTTTCCCTATCATCTAGATAGACCCCGTATGACAGGGGAATTTTCTGTGTTGGATTCACAGATTTTACATTTTCAAAAATTATTATTAACATGGAACAAAAACATTTTAAGTACATGTTTATTGAGAGGAAATTGAAATGATATTACAGGAAGGAAATCTTTGCACTGAAACACTGTATCTGAAAGACACCATGGGGATTTGGAGATGTATAGAAGTTGATGTTGATGATATAGAGATAAGTATTGGAGACAGAAATAAAAGTTTTAACTGAAATACTTGAAATCTAATTTTTCTGTTTGATTGTTGCTATTTTTTATAACTTGAAAACAGAAATCTTTAAATTCTAACACAAAATCGTGTAATTTCTCTGTTCCTATACACTTTTCGTCTCTCGGAAGTGATGCTTTTCCTCAGCATTGCCAATGATTTCGTAATTCCAAGTCCTTACATCAGAGGATCTGTGCATTAAAGACATGTGAAGGGCRTGGATGCAACTGTGACTCAGACAAGACCTGAGGAGGAGGTGTTAAGGAAGCTGCTGCTCCAAGGGAAGTTCTGAGCTGTTACCCCTCTTAGACAAGTCTGTAGGCCATGATTCTTCTGTTTTTTCCCAGATTTAAATAATGATGTGCAAACTTGGATTCATCTGTTTGAAACATGTATAAGGTGGGTTAAAGCCAAACATTCCCTGTGTGTATACTCTAGAGGAGACCTCTGAGGACACATGCCTGAGACACACAGCTCAACTTGCAATCTAGCCCTTTGAATGCATCAGAAATAGTGAACCAAAGTAGAGACAAAATTTTGCTTCTAGTTCTTTCAATCAGCCTCTTTCAATGGCTTAAAGCATGGGCTTTTGCACATACTTTGTCTCTCTGTAACTTATTTTCCATATCTGTAACACAGAGGTAGCAGCAGATGTACCACAGTCTGAATGCAAAACAAATTCTTCTGAAGAAGTTTTTGAGATCCTAAGGTAGAAGTCATACGTAAATGCTAAACATAATTATAATTATACATACTAATATATCTTTTTGTTACTATGAAATTACCTTAATAGAGCAGAATTTTCTTAATTGCCATATACCCTTGTGGAATCAGGAAYGTGCTGGTTGACCAGTTGTCCTAATTATTTGAGATCCTGAGAAATATATCACACTGGGAGATTTTTTAAATTACTATAGAAAGAGGCCTAGGTGATGGAACAAATCTCTCCCTATGTACATGCTCGATAACACCATAAAAAAATCACACCAAAAAACAAAGTTAGAAACAGTAATGCATTATGAAACCCTAAATGTTTTATTCAACAATCCTCTTGACAGGGTGGGAAAAAGCTGAAGTAAAAGAAGAGGCTGACAAAGTAGGGTATCTATGTAGAAAATTGTTCCTGTTAACCTCAATGAATTAAATTTTGCACCAGGCAAACTGTTCTACCATTTAATGAGACCAACCATCATGTTCATCCACTGCTTTTAATTAAAATACCCACTGGACTGTTACTTCATGTTGCCTCTTCACTTTCACTTCTTTCTTCTGAATGTTTTGCCTGGACTAGGAGTTTTCTCATTTAGATATCTTTAAAGCACTGGAACTTGCACAGCCCTGGTATATTATATATAAGCAGTTGAAACACAAATAAAAGTGATGCTGGAGTACCTTAATCTCTCCTAAATAGTCCCCTTTATCAGAGTATTTCATCAGCTAAATTATTTTATACTAAARGACTCAGATATTTCTCTAAATAAAAGTACTCCCATTTTGTATTATTACTATCTTACTTCTGCTATACTGGTAGCATTCCCCATGGCTCTCTCATCTCTCCCTCTTCTCCCTCTCTCCCTTCATTATTATTATTACTATTATTATTATTAATAATATTATCACTGCTACTACTACTACTGCAGACAGTCATTTTAAAGCAAGGAAGCACATTTGTGTGTCATACCCTAAATTAGAAAATTTCCTAGATTCTACTTGGCATGACCTGACCCCTTCATAGCAGGTGGAGTAAGTGCTCCTCCACTAGTTGCAGATAGCACTATAATCCAGAAGTGAAGGCCTGGATATGACTGTTATAAATAATTCAAAAATTATAATTAGATAAAAATTACATTTCACTAAGAATGAATAAGCATCTGTTTTAACAAAAAAAAAGTTAAAACCCATTAGGTCCCACACAAATTACAGACAGTGTCACAACCCTCTTTACACTTGAAAGAATGACTATCAAAGAAAACAGGCAAAGGGCCATCTAAGAATGAGGCTTCATATCTTTGCTCAGTGATGGGGCTTCTCCTTTCCAACACAGGACATGCTGTTATTAATTCTTATTTCCCTTTTAAGACTCATGCTGCAGTCTTGGTCTCAAATTTGCATAATATGTTATGGTACCTGCTCTCACAGATTAAAATGGAATACCATTACGAAAACTATAAAAAAAMCCCCAGTTGTAATCACATATGTCCATGAGCTCCACAATCTAAATCTTTCAGCTCCCAGTTTACAAGGAACCAGCCCAGAGGGCTGAGGTAAGAAAAAAGTGCAATAAAAGATTCAAGAATCACACTTGCCCCTATGATGAGAAGAAAAATACCCTGGCAGGTTCCTAAGCCAGCAGTTTCCTGAAAGGGGAAATCCTTTTTTTTCAAACAGCTTGATTTTTGCTGTGTCAGGGGAAGTCCAAAATGAACATTAGGAAAAGGTTTTTCACTGAAACAGACTCCCCCGGGAAGTGGTCATGGCACCAAGCCTGTTACAGTTCAAGAAATGTCTAGACAATGCACTTTTTCATGTGGTTTAGTTTCAAGTAGTCCTGCAATGACTACTTGATGATCCTCATGAGTTCCTTCCAACTTGAGATGTTCTAAGATTCTATAAAATCATGTGATTTCAGTCACACCGTGGTGAGAAACTACACCCCTTTTCCCGGCTTTAAATATACATTACTTTTGAGCTCATAGGTATAAAATGAGCTGTTTATGTGTTGGCAGTTTGTTTGAGAACAAGAATATGTAGTGCCTGCAAAGAAAATTTTCAGTTTCCTTCCATGTGCTGCTTACCAGCCACAAAAAGCAGGCAAGCCCAGTACCAACATATCTCTGGCAATTCAAGAATGGGCAATATGGACTTTAATGCTAGTTAGTTAGAAAAAAAGACAACTTATTTCTGATATTCATAGAAAGTATAGAATGATTCCTTCAATCTAAAACTACACAAAAATTATGTACATAAGAAAGCTTAAAAAATCACCTGTTGTCTGTTACATCCAAGAACAAGAATCCCTGGAGCTACATACAAGCCACTCATACATTATCTAGCTGAAGACCTTTTCTTTCTCTGCATTCCATTTATTACATTCTTTTTCTTCTTGTAATTTTGAATTTTAGCTGAATTCCTCTCTGTTTGCCTAAAGCATATATTAAGGATTAAGTAGATCTTCCAAAATGTTGCACAAAATAATTGCTTTTCATTAGGATGTATCTGGTGAATTGGCTAGTTATATTTCTTCAATTCTACACATTAGCTAAAATATGCAACTAGTTGGTTAATTCTAATCTACTATTTCATACAGTTAATGAATTATTCATAGGTTCATGCAGCTGCTGAAGTACTGCAAAAGCTTAAATTTAGCACTCAGATGGCACACGTGGCAACTTGGCAATTATTATTTTTTGGAATATGGCTTTAATTTAAATTCATATGTGATTGATGTGATATGACATGCTGAGAGTACAAYAGATAGTTTAATCAACAAATGGTCCTTATGAATAATGTTGACGGTAAAAGTTCTATTCAATTTCATGTCACTTTCCTTATCCTAAAAATGAATTTCAGTTCTTGTTCCGCTCTTGATATTCAATGTGTTTTCTTTCATTAGAAATACTGAAAGAGGATGGACAGAAATGCAAATATGAAATAGATTATGATAATATTTAATATTTCCTATGAGTTTCATCTCCATTTCTACTTATTTATCTTCACGGTCTTGGACTCAGTCCAACGTTTACTACCAACAATTGTAGTAAAGTTTTATATCAGAACAATAATCTATCAAGATATAAAAAAATATGGAAAATTGTTGCTCTAATTGGCATAAATATTTTTATTTATAAGAAGAGATTCTAATGACAGTTAGTAAAGTTTCTTAATTCACAGTGGTTGAAATATTAAGRGGTAGAGCAATTATTTTCATGACACCTGAAAGGGCTTTCCTTTAAAGATACTATGGCAGCAAGAAACAAATTTTTAATAAGCTAGATACTTCCACGGAAASGCGGAAGTGTCAAATGTATTTCACAATAAATTGTATAAATGTTTGTTTTGTAACAACTAAAATTCAAGTAGCTATTTTTCGGAAAAGTAAAGGAGAAAATAAAGGCAGGATTACGGGTATTAGCTTGGTCTAGAAAAGGTAGATGCATGATCTTCACATATGCAGGTTGCTGGAGAGGCAAAATGTTGCCTCCAGCATAAATGTTATGCTGCCATTCATAACTCAGTAAATAACTGTCAATCCTCAAAAACATGGCTCCAAAAACGAAGATGAATACAGGAAGAAAAATCGCAGAAAGTGATTTCCAAGCATTATTGCCACGCTTCTGCTCACTGCTCCTGTGTAAAGACATTGGGCAAAAGACACAGCCAGGCTTATTTTGCCCCTTGGATTATACCCTGAATACATGCCCTCCTCCTGAACCACCTTTCCCCAAGCGGRAAGGAAGCTTCCCACAACCATGCATCTGTACATCCTTACAAATACTGCTGAAGGTGGCAGCTCCTGCTTGCTGAAGGTGCTGGATGCACTTCCAATATCTTTATTCCTGTTATCCCCACTCTTACCCCACTCCTATTGTGCACTAAGGCATGTGACCTACATCCTTCTCTAAGAACAGGAACTAGGATCCAAATATGTTCGTTATGTTGCTTTACGTTCCAAGTGTCCTATTAAAAGCCACCTTATGATGTTTCCAGCATTACTGGAGAATAACACACATCATCTCCTTAGTTATGATAGATATGAGGAACCAATGGGATTTAAGGCCATTACAGTGAAGATACACTGTTGAGGGTAGATAAAGGCTGACAGTCTTTTAGGTATTATTTCTTTCAGTAAATGGCTAGGAAAATAATTTTAGTTAGTCATCTCATTGTTCTGTTCCTCTGAAAAATTTAACAGTTCTAGGAAGATTCTACTCAAATCAGAGATGYTGACTGGGGAAAATATTCTGTGATCATCCAAATAACTAAATTTTAAGAATGTAGAACCTAATCTTTTGCAAGCCCATCTTGCTTTCTTTTTTACAGGTCATCTAATATTTCCTCTTTTAGAGCAGGCACTTAAAGCTCTTCTTACATGACTTAGAAAAAAGTACCTATTTGAGACATTGAAAAATATTTGCTGTTTAAATTGACTTGTTGAGAATTCACATATGAATAGAATGAATAGATGTTCTACATGAGGAGCACCTCTGACACTCAGAAATTCCCCAAGTGCATGAGCAGATGGCAAAATCTACACTTCAGCATAGGGGCTGCATGCTCTGCTGAAAAACATTGAGATGTATTTGTTATCTTAAAAATATTGATTTCAACTAAAAAGAAAGAAAAAACACTTTTTATACAGTATCATTAATTTATTTGTTGTGTGATAGAAATTACAAGAGAAAAAAGGAGGGAAGAAAACTATTTCAGAGGACAATCTCAGAAATAATACCGTTATTATTGTTATGCAGAAACTTCTTGGATTTTGTACTCTTTTTTGTGGGGTTATTCATCCCCCCCCACTGCTTCTATAGGTGAAAGAGTCTGCAGCATGACAGCCAGGAGTGGGACACTGTAGTATGTCATCAGCAATCCATGTCCTTCCCTCAGGTGCATCATGTTAATGTTGACAGCGTCTTGCTTCTCATTTCAGGTCAAATATATATTTCTAACATAGTTTTTCCTCCTTGTTTGTGTTTTTTTTGTTTTGTTTTTGTTTTTGTTTTATTTTGTTGGAGTTTTGTGATGGTTTATTTGTCCCTAATATATCTTAATTTCCCATATGTCAAACAAACATCTTTCCTATCTTGCATACTTGTTCTCTGTTCTCCTGTTACTTCTAAAAAAACTGGTTTTACCCAGGTGTGAAGATAATATTCCTCTATCAAGAAGTAATTGACCACTCATGAGTCCAAGGTAATATTCCTCTATCAAGAAGTAATTGACCACTCATGAGTCCTTTATAGCCCTGGTCCTCATATCACCAGGTGCCACCTCTGTCATCATCCCATCTCTACACTGCATGCTCTTTCCCCACACTTAAAGGCTCTGTTTCACTCCCAGTCTTTTATTCCATTACTCTGCATCATTATGATGTGGTCATAAATAGTTCATTCTACACAAAACAATTACTTAGTAGTATTATCTATACAAAAATTATGGTTATACTACTTGGTTACACAAAGCTCAGCAAAAGTAAAACAAATTAGGAAATAGCCATTAGAAAATAGCTCATTAGAATATTGCTTTTACAGCTGAACAATGTGAAACATAGCTCTGAGAAGGCCAAGAGAAGTCCTGACAAAGCCTAAAAAATCCCAAGGATTTGCAGAGCTACTGCAAAGCCTGAAATCCGTCATTAGCAAGGCCAATAATGTATTTATTGAGTTACAGGGCTTGATTTTTGGATTGCCTCATAAACATTCAGAATAGCAAGGCTTGCCTAGAACATATGATGGATTTTTGCAGAATAATATAAATTCATATTAATTTACTTGACAATGCAATGGAACACAAGCAAAGTTACTGGAGGTTTAGAATTTATGATATGCTACTGAAAGAAGAGGGATAACTGAATGGTTAATCTAAAATACACACTGAATAATCATAAATAGCTATTTTTTGCCACAGAAAATTATTTGGATTAAGTGCCAGGCTTTGCCCTCAGTTACATTTGCACAGCTGCTACTGACGCCAATTGTAGTTATGCTGGTGTGTATCCGAGTAAAGGATCTGTTTATGAATAGGGATAGAAACTGTATTATTACTTGCTTTCAGGAAATAATAGGACTCTGAAACCTCACATTTTTCAAATATATAAGAAAAGGAATTGCTTGATAGGGCTAAAAACCAATTGGAACAGATTCTACCACCTTTGCGGAGTAGTATTTATTTGCCTATCTGACAAACAGTATTTCTTATTCAATAGAATTAAACTGTATATAAGTATTCAACATGAATAAGAGAAAGAAAAAAAAAGTATCTTAGGAGCTATAAACATTTCCCAAAGTTCTTACATTATTCTCTAGAAAAAGCAGAATACTTTAAGAGAACTCCTTTCTGAAATCCTTTTTACAAATGACATTCTTTTTATAGATGCAGGTTCCACTATTTTAGATTCGGGTAGCTCTCCCATTAATTTGAAGCATTTCAAACTTGAAACAGAATCACTTTGCCACCCTCATTATRTAGAATTGCCAACACATCTGTGACATTTATATTGAAAAACTATTCATCAGAAACTCAGATGACCAAAAGACAATAGCGTAAATAACTCAAAAGATCTTTCCTTTAAATCCACATGAACTTCTTGTGACTTGCGTTTGTGGAGTCTAAATAACACCATATATATGTTCCTGTTGTTTAAAATCTGCTTCTTTTCTCCTTAATATGTTCCAAAACTCTGAACTTTTCAAATTTCATCTGAAAAGTTCATCCACTCATGCATTTTGATAGAAACAGACACAGTCTAACGTGCAACGTATATCTCTATTTTCTCGTAAGTCAACCCACAATGCCAGCAGTACAAGAATACCTATTTGCAATGCATTGTAGTAAAAGCAGTTTAATAAGAACAAATCAAATGATCAATTTTTTWATATAGAAAATATTTAAAACTTCATGGATCACCACCTAAATCATTTGAATCTAAGCATTTTAGAAAATACCATCACTATTTTGCTGATTATACAAGCTTTAGGCAAAACAATAATTTATTTCAGTCACTGAGCATGAAGTTGCCCAGAGATGTACTATATATTTCAAGGGTTTTCAAGTACAATTTGTGCTTTGTTACCTTTCTAAAAGATACCTACTTTTCTTTTACTTTTGACATGAAAGCATGGGCCCCCAAATTTCCTGTAAATATTCCAAWAAGATTGAGAGGGTAAATGTGGAAAGGTAGAGAGTGAGGTTCAGTTGAACRCATTGTCCTTCTCCTGTGTAATAAATATTATGTGTGTAATAATTGTTTGTGCTCATTGTTAAAAAAATAGATACATATTTTTAATTTCTTTTTAAGGTGATCATGAGAATGAGAAGGACCTCTCTGTATTCTCAGTGTAGAAAAGTGCAGCATTGTCATGTGAAAACAGGCTGGCTGCTGCCCTCTCCCTTCAGTTTCATAGGACTATGACAGAAGTGAATGCAGAACAGTTTTCTGCTCTTTGCCTGGCTCTTTGTTGCAATCTCAAGTTATTTTTACCTCCTGTCTTTCTGAGTGGGAATTTATTTTAACAGTAGTGTCAAATTGGTAGAAATGAAGTGGGACTTCGGGGCTGATACCAGTGAAGACAGAAGGAGCAATAGGATTTCAATAGCAGCAGTGAGTTGTTGCAGCATCTCAGCTTGTGGAGCTAAGTTCTTAGTCAGCAGTATGCCTTGGTTGACATGAAATTTGATGGAAATAAAAAAAACCCAAACTGTGAGTAGTTGTCAAGATGACTGACACAGCTCATTCCAGAACTATTGGTTTTTATGTCCCACTGGAAAAGAAGAAAGGAAAGGAAAGGAAAGGAAAGGAAAGGAAAGGAAAGGAAAGGAAAGGAAAGGAAAGGAAAGGAAAGGAAAGGAAAGGAAAGGAAAGGAAAG
>RAHM01000287.1:311745-514140 GCA_003713295.1 Parotia lawesii | reverse complement strand
GGAAAGGAAAGGAAAGGAAAGGAAAGGAAAGGAAAGGAAAGGAAAGGAAAGGAAAGGAAAGGAAAGGAAAGGAAAGGAAAGGAAAGGAAAGGAAAACAGTTTTAAAGAATGTCACAGTGAAAGGGGGATAAAAAGAACAGTCAAAATATGTTTTCCATGTTATTATGAAAATATTGTTTCTATGGTAATGCCTTGACCTGCAGCATCAGGCTTCAGAGACAGGGCATAACCGAGGACAGGTCACTCCATTGCATACCCAGMAATGTTTTGGTTTGTCTCCGTTTCCTCTGTGTTTTCAGACACGCTTTCACACAGGCACAACCTAAATATTTTGGAACTTGTCAATTGACAATCCCAAAAATAAAAGTTCCAATTTCAGCGAGTCCCTCAGCAGCAGTTTGTATCAGCCAAAGCTGGTACAGTCTTTCAAGGCATTACATCCATTAAGTAMCAGAATCTAAACTTGGAAATTTGGTGGTCATATTTGTCTTTCTGTTTCAGCCATCTAGATTTAAGTATGATATATCTTATTTTGGAGGAAAAAAAATCTGTGGCCAGCTATACCCAGCTACCCACAGGAAAAAAATAATAATTATCAGAGGGGAAAAAAAAAMAAAACACCCAGACATTAGACTCCATCTAAGTTTCTAGCTTTACTATCACCCATGTTTACAGGAAATGAATGTGTATATAACCTCAGAATTTGGGAGATGCACAGCTCTCTGCTGCCAGGGCATTTTGAAAGCAATTAATTTGTTCTGGGTTTTACTACACTGTGCCGAAAAATAGCATTACTCTTCCATGACCTACTTCATCAGGCTGATGGGAATGTTTGCTGAACTATGTAGAGAACTTTAAAAATATACAATGATGGAGAAAACTTATTATTTTAACGGAAAACAGAAATGGGATTTTTAAATAGAGAAGGGATATTTACTACCCAGAATAAAGTCAGGGGGGTGATTCTGAAATTCTCCTTAATATTAATTTGATCTCTTACTCTACTGAGATAGCTAAGAAATACGAAAAGCAAAACTCAGGTGYCTTTTTGTTTAAGTTTTGTTTGGTGTTTTAGCCTGCCATGCCTTCCTGTAGGTTTTCAAGCAAATCATTTCAAAGTTAAAGTGTGGTCTTTTATATATACTTCTAATTCTTTAAAGCATTGACCTTAATAAATTCACAATAGAAAAGCTTTAGATGTTATAAAATAAGGTRTTATTGCTGTAATCTTAAATACACACACACAAAAGATTCCCGTATGTATTTCTATACCTCAAAATCTAAAGCTCCAAAATTACTACATTATATTCCCTTCTTTAAATAATTGAACATATATGTATCAAGATGAGTGTCTTTGGAAAAAAGTTATCTATTYCTTTGATCCTAATATGATAAGGCTATGCAAAAGAGAAAACACAGGCATTATTAAATATTCATGGTATCTGATTACAGGGGATGGTTGTGTTATTAAGGGTTAAGAACAGAGAGTTTGTGTTAGGAAATCTTAGGCTCTGAAGAGAGCTGTGTCATTCTGTTAAACAGTAGAGAATAATCAGGCTAACATCCCACTTGGTAGTAAGCCACTTATAGATGTCAACAAATATCTTGTTAGGGAAATTGCCTCGAACAACTGCGATCCTGAGATACAGAGAGCAATCTCCCTGGACTCAGCTGCTTTTAGGGATCCAGAAATCATCTACAAAACAGCACATCTAAGTGAAGAGTGTAAAAAGACATACTGGACACACTTCTTGTGTATTTAGTAGTATAGCTTCATCAGAAAGATACTGAAGGATAAACAACAGCTCCTGATTTGGGAGATGGAAACTAAAATGCTCTAAGCACCAGACACAGAMATATATGGTGCCATTCCGTCCTTCTCCCATTTGAACCCAGAAAATAGTCTATATGTCTATCCTTTGATGACTTGCATCAATAGGCATGTAATCATGTACTATTTCTGTATATATAAAGGTTGTGTGGACCAATCTCAATCAAAATGCAACTTTAAAAAATGGCACTGAATTCAAGTCTGTGTGTGGGTTGATAACATTCTTGCTTGTTTTTCTGCCCTTAAAAGCATCTATTAGGAAAAAAATTATTTATCTAAAACCAGACTTAATGCTAAGTTCTGTTCCATACATTAAAAAGTCAGGAAGGTATGGCAATGAGGAAATAAATATTTAACCAAAGAAGAAGGTTCTTGCTCTGATAAATAACAAAGGAAATAGAGAAACTGCTTCCAAACCAACGTATTGTATGGGTTGAAAACAGGAAAGAGTTCTTTACAAAGGTTTGTACATAAAAAATGACGAATATGCAATTCTGAAAATTGTTGTAAATTTCCAATATAAGACTGACAAAATTCCTTTGATAGTGAAGAATTAGCATCAGGAAACTACACTGAAGTACTTTCTGATTTTTTTTTTTTTCTCAGATTTGAACAGCTAATCACTGCAATGATACAGATATTAATATACACTCAGGCTGACTTTCTCCCTTGGAAAGATAAAACGGAGAGCTAAAGTGTATCTAAACCACCATAACAATGCATAAACCTAATCCAGGTCTTCATGGTATTTAGGCACAATGATCTCGGAGGACCTACAGCACAAAAAAAGCTTAKCAATGTTTAACAGACCTCAGTACAATATTTAATATAGGATTAAAGACAAACAGGAATACACATCACATGATCCTTGGGGTTTCTGGCCACCAGCAGCTAAATTTGTTTGTAATTGGTGCATATGGAACAAAACAGAAACATAACTCATGTTTATTCTCCTCCTGTTTGCTTCTGTTTAACAAAAAAGCAAATTTAATTGAGAAATTATTTCATCTTCCACTAGTTTTTCACACTTTTTCCCAAAAGGGTTTTCAGTCAAGAGTGGACAGTGGTGGAACAGCTAATCACTTCTTGTTTTAGACAAAAAAAAAGTAGCTTTATGATTTGTCATTGTTTGGGCTCAATTTCAAAGCAGCATTTACTGACGGCTCTCTTTAACACAGGTATTTCAGTATAGCTGTACAACAGAAGGGAATATATTTTACCTTTGACCGCTAAAATATATTTTCAAAGGATGCAGGACTCTTGAAAATACTAATAAAGCTGAATGAAGCTCTTTTCTCTGAGATAAAAGTAAAAAAAGAAGGTTGTAAAGTAGTTTTCAGTTTATTTGCAGGATTTTTGAAATGTTTTATGCTATGTTGTCCTTCTCTTACCTGTGACAAAACTAGGTTTTATTTTTGAATTTGAAATGTGAAGTTAGGTGTTTCTTTCATTAACTATAACCAGTCTATGTAGATTTTTCTAAGTACTTGGTATTTGACACTCAGAAAAGGATATAGTCCCAAAGTATAAAGAGTTAAAGATGTAAAAAAAGTTGAAATTACAGTAGAATTATTTCAAATTAAATTATATATTCAGGGCAATATGATAATAAATTAAATTTCTGAACACATGAGAGGGGACTGAAGTTCCAGGAAATTTGCTGAATTCTCCTAACATACATATTTTTTCTCTTCATGCTTCATACACTTCCCACTTTTGGCAGGAGGCAAAAGTGCTGCCATTGCTGTAAAGGACATTTCCACAGTGTCTTTAAACTTGATCCTAAGGAGGGAATGTTATAGATCACTTGAATTAATCCACCTAACTTTTTAGCCTAGTTTTGAAAACTTTATCAACCTGTGATGTTTGGGTATAAYTAGCTAAAACTCCAAGCTTTGGATCAATACTTTGAATTGACATGCCTTTGAGATTTGTTAAATCATTGTCTTAAAACGCCATAAAAACTGTGGAGTTCTTGGTGAATAATTTWCCCAAAGTAACTTCAGTAAGTCACTCTATAGCAAATCTTATTGATCTYGATAGCATTGCATGAGGCATGACTCGGCTGAACTGATCTAAAGGTTGTCTCAGAAGCAGGAATATTTCCTCTTCCCTTCTTCCCTGCTTGAGAAAGAGATGATCCTTGCCAGAATCTGTGTTAGCTTTAATTTTTGATAGCAGCATTTTCAAATATTCCATTTTGCATATTTTAGAACAGAAATTCAGTGTTAATGGAAAAGCTAAATGTTTATTCTACCACTGCAATAGGTATGAGTGAAGAAATGTAGGGAGTACATCAAGTAACATTAAGTAAGTGTTACATCACTTACATTAAGTAAGTGTTTATCCTTTTATCTCTTCAAAGTTATTGTGAAGGATTGCCATTATCAAACTGCAATCTACAGAAGCAAATAGATATCGCACATAAAAGTATAAAAGAAGACATTTAAAATTAAAAGTGAAGGCTATCATTATTATGTGGCCTTTTGCCCAAAGAACTTGAAAAAATTTTCTTCATATAATTTTAATACCCAAAGAGTGGTAGAGTGAAGTCCAAGAGAATGTATTTTGGTCATTTGAGATTGAGGGTAAACGGAAAGAGTAAGCTAGAATACTTTTTAATGTCTTAGAAACTTAATGTTTTTTCATAAACTTTTGAATTTTTCTTTCTCCAAACTTACAATCCAATCAGAAATATAAACATAGGCTCCTTTCTTAAAGTTGAAAAAAATAGCTTTTGCGGTAAAGTTTGTTTGTGACCGGTAGGACGAGGAAAAATTGTTGGTCATAATGGCTGCCAAAGTGATTCAAGTCTGGCACAAAAATTTGGGAATGCAGGAATATCTTTAGTTCTAACTTTCTAAAAGGAAAAACCAAGAATGAGCACAGTGCCTGGAAGGGCATCCTCTCACATTCGCTGCCATTCAAGGGAATCATTACTTTTGAGCTAGTTCTTGACCTGCTGGAAAGAAATGATGAGGGCTCAGACAAGCTGCATGAATTCCTCAGCATTGATATTGCTGGTGGCATGCACAGTTCTTGACTTTCTTCGTTACCGCACTTGCATGCTGTGACAGAGATAGAAGGAATAATTAGGAACAACTGCTTTGATTTTCACACTTTTCAAGTTTGCAGGATACCTTGTTGAAATATAGAAACGTACACACACAGAAATATAGTATATGCATGCACAAGCACCCACATGCAAACGAACACACAAAAACATCCATCCATAATATGAAATAATGCAAAAAATTTTCAATTGCTGCTGTACTGAATGTAGGTTACATTTTCAATGTTCCTTTATTTCTTCCATATCAGAAAAAAATGGCATTTTGTTGTACTCCTTCTGAATGCTTAAGAACCTCCACTGATCAAGAAATCACAGCCTGATAAACATTGTTGTTCACAGTGTCATGGAAGTAGCTCATTACTTTTCCTATATGAAGCCAGTGCACTGCACTATTATGTACATCCTTTATAACCATAACAGATCTTTCAGTTGACATTGCTGAATGGTATTCCTGAGGTTTCACCCAAAAAGTAATCCTATCAAACTACTTGGAAACATGATTATCATGCAAGCCCTGCAGGCTTTTCTCGTTGCACAGTCTATGACAAAGACCAATGTTTAGGCAGAAGGGAAGGAGAGGAACTGAACTAGGGATTAGAAGAAAAGTGGAATGTTGAAAATTTTGTCTTTTGAAAATTTCTTTCAAACTTTGCAGAGAAAATGCTGAGTGACTGCCACTTAATTTACAGGAGAAAGCAAGACATGTAGGTACAATGTCCATGAAAATAGAGCTAAATTCCTACAGTAGACTGCACTAGTTTTAACTGATACTTCATTTAATTACAAATTTTTAATAACTGCAGATATTCTCAGCAAAGATAGTAGYGAAATTCACAAACTTGAGCCTCTTCTTCTCTCCTCTTTTCCTTTGTTCATTTTTTTCTTAGATCAGGGAGATAACAGCCTACAAGTATTTTTAAGAACTTAAATATACAAAAATTGATATTAGCAACGATACTACAGTGTCTGTACTTCTCTGTCTGCAGATTTCCTATGTGCAGAGCCACTGGAGCAGTCCAGGGGAGGACTTGTAGAGTGATTAAAGAAACAGAAACAGCTATCAAATGGAAGAAGGCCAATACTATGGCTGGAAGCCTAATGTGWGGCTAGATAAGGCTACAAAGGCTAGGTAAGGCTACAAAACCAATGGGGAAAGATGGCCTGTGATACTTCCTTCTGGCAGGGAGTGGGAAGGAGAAGGGGTCAGAGAAAGGGAAGAAGAAAGACCAGAAAGTGAAAACTGCTCTTTAAACTAAAGGACCAGATTGACACAAAAATAAATGGATGCAAGTAGCCAGGAAGACAGAAGTGTGATTTTATAGGGCATATGGACTACAAAACTAAGGTGGACTTTTGCCAATGGCTAAAGGTGTGATATCCCAGAGTTTAAAAGAATTAGACTTGATTACCCTGAATGTCCTCTTGTTCTGAAGAAGCAAGATTATCAGAGTATCTCTTCTTTGAGATGCCAACAGAAACATAAATACTATCTGGTTAATGGTTGGACTTGATGACTTTTGAGAACTTTTCCAACCTTAATAATTCTGATCCTATTATTTTATGATCTATATGCTGATTCAAGTATGTTTGCAGATCTATACTTACCAAGTATATGTGAGGCATTACAGTGGCAATCTCCTAATATGATTTGGTACCTTTAGTGGTTGGATCCTGCCTGGCCATAATTCATGAATACAAGAAAACAGCAATACATTGTGCACTTGGATAATACATGCCTGTGAAATAACAGTTTCTGTGAAAAAAAGAAGGTTCATATGGAAATCAGAGAAGCAGGGCTTCCTTGAAGCTTGGTACTAAAATATTTTCTGATGCAGTATTTACAGATGTACAAACACTTCCTTTTATTTCTGCCATCCCTTTCCTTTTTATCACCTTATTGTCTAACACATTGTCACCTCTGATGGAGAAATCTTTGCTAATGTTCAATTTCCAAGGGCACAACACGAACAAGAGTAATAAAAGTCATTCAAGAGGACAGCAGCTGAATTTGGTCTAGTGAAAGGGATCGATCTAACAGCTAGCATAATGAAGTTTGATTTCTCAAACATCATTGAACTTCTTGAAGAACAGAGCAAAATAAATAAAAAAGTGTTCTGAACTAAAAAACAGAGTGACCACAGAGTTCTGAAAAGGAAGACTAACATAAACTAGAATAACTTATCTCTTTATCATTTGACAATGATGTGACTTTTACATGACCATCTGCTGAAAACTTCAGTACTGAAAACTGAAATTAGGTTTATTGAAACAAAGTCCAACACAAAGAGCATGAACAATATTATTCAAAATTTTCATAGTTGAAGATCAATGTCAAGACAGTTTAAAAATAATTAGGCTTTGGTTTTTAAACAGTACTTTTTTCATCAATAGGGAAGAAGAAAGTCAAAAATAGATGAAATGAAAAAGACAACTCAAAAAACTAATGGAAACATTTTGATCTGATAGTCAAGATGGTAGGAAGGCTGTTTCTAATATAATGATCTGAATACAACTTTCTTCATAAGCAATGAATGTCAGTTCTACAACATCATACAGACTCTCCCTCGGATAATTATACAAGTGCCAATATTGTTCAGCATTACAATTAATGATCCAGATGATGGGATACAGCACACCCTCAGTGATTTTACAGATGTTACAAAACTTGAAAGAGTGGCTGATGCACCAGATTGGTGTCCTATTATTCAAGAGG
The DNA here is from genome assembly GCA_003713295.1 of Parotia lawesii. Lineage (NCBI taxonomy): Eukaryota > Metazoa > Chordata > Aves > Passeriformes > Paradisaeidae > Parotia > Parotia lawesii. The sequence continues at coordinate 506,523 of RAHM01000287.1, read as the reverse complement.
ACCTCAAAAGGCTGGAGAAATGGGCCAAAAGTTTTGGAGATCAACAGCGGTAAAGGCCACATCCTGACAATGGGGAGGAATAACCCCAGGTACCAGCGTATGCCCCATCTGGAAATCAGTTTGGCAAGGAGTGTCCCGGGTGTCCTGCGGAGCACAAAGCTGGACATGAGTCAGCAATCTGCCTTTGCAGCCAAGAAGGCTAAAGGTAACCTGGGCTGCATTAGGCGAGAGTGTCGATAGCAGGTCAAGGGAAGTGATCATTCTTGACTCTGGCAAGACAAATCTGAAGTGCTGGGTCCACTACTGGGCTCCCCAGCGTGAGAGAGACATGAACATACTGGAGTGAGTCCAACGAAGGGGSTCAAGGACTGGAGCATCTGGCATACAAGAAGAGGCTGAAAGAACTGTGACTTGTCAGTCTGGAAAAGAGAATGCTTAGAGGGATCATACTCCCTGATGGGGTAAAGAGGACAGAGACCAACTTTTCCCAGGGGGCACAAAATTAAACTTAAACATAAGTAAACTCTTCTTTGAGAGGAGGAAGGTCACACACAGAAAGGTTGTCTAGACAAGCTCTGGAGTCTCTATATTTAGAGATATTAAAAACCCAGCTGGACACATTCCTGGCTACCCTGATCTTGCTGACCCTGATCTGACCAGAGGCTTGGACCAGGTGGTCTCCAGGGGTGTGTTCCTGCCCCAGCCAGTCTGTGAGTTGGCCATTCAGTGTTTTAATGAACAAGTTATATGGCTCAAACTTCTTTTCCGGAGAGCTAAGTCTATCTCTAGATTGCAATCTTTTCTTCCATGCTTCCCTCTCATTAAACTGGACAGCATGACAGATGTTTTTATATTGCTGATAACAAATTTCTAGCTACCTAATGCGAACAGCATTGTGTAAGTCCAGATAACCAATTCCAGCAAACAGTGGCAGGTCCACAGCCACTACACTCTTTATGTTTTCAGTCATAAAAATGATTTCTGATGACTTATTATCTAGAGGGACACAAAGTAAAACTTTTCAACCATCTTTTCTTTATGCCTGGCAGTGTGTGTGCACATAGAAGGGGGAGTTCTCCGGGAGCCTGTTGGGGAGATTTATATGGGCATAACTCACATGTTTCTCAACAGATCTAATTGCCAGTGGAATACAAGTGCCCAATGAGTTACTGTCCCTCTAATGAGTCATAAGGCAAAAAAAAAGGCTTTGGAAGAAGATCCATAGTTTTAGAATTTTTTTGAATACCTAGAAAATTAAAAAAAAAAAAATTCCCATAGATTGAGAGTTAGGGGGTATAGGGGCTTTATATATATATATGTACATGTGTGTGTGTRTGTGTGTGTAAAATGTGTCAAAGTTATGGCAAATTCCTGAGAGTTAAACTGGGAATTTGAGTACCACAGCAAGCTGAAGACTTGGCAGAGATTTTTAATGTAGTACTATATTTTGGTTTGGGTTTTTTTTTTTGTTTTGTTTTTATTTCATCTGAATAGTGTRTAGTCAAGAAGCACTTTATTCAAGACTTAAGACAAGGTTGCTTTGTGTCCACATGACTGATTCTGGCAAGTAGTCTTGAGAGAAGGGCTGTTATTTCTAGAGGAACAGAACTCAGATTGATCTGACTAGAGACTTTGTGCTGGCTTGGACCAGGACAAGGTAAGTTTCTCACGTGGACATGGTCCAAGTCTCAGATCAATGTAAATTATCTTGTGCATGCACCTATTAAAGTAAAATCACCTCGTCCAACTTTTGGAAACAGCTGTTGCAAGTGAGCAAGTGAGGTTTGGATGCCTGTCTTCTGCAACAAGCTCTAAAAATTGAGAAAATAAAAGGACAACCTAGCCACTGTGTATGAGGCAAACATAGAGACAAGTTGTGAGAAATCCAGGTTAGTCAGGACAAGATGATTCCAACTAGTAGGAAGCTGTTCATAAGTTTACCTGATTGAAGAACTGCTCACAGCTTGTCAGAACTTCAGAGCTCTGTAACAGAATTGAAATGAATATGTAGCAGCTTTCATTACACAGAAGCAAAAAATAATTGACATCGACCACCTGCTGAGAGAACATCAGCACTAATGTAATGTACTTCAGTTTGCAGAAGACAAAAAGTGCTTTGTCATGGTGATGAACAGATACTACCGTACACTAGACTTCTGAAAGTGTCATGAAGAGCTGGAGTCCTCGGAAAGAGCACCAAAGGAAAATCATGTGCTGTGGTAGTTTTAGAGCTAGCCCCTCTGGCAGCGAGGGGCTGTGTGCCTCCTTATATGCCTAAATATGCCATTATGAATATCCATATATGCATATTCTATATATGTTATGCATAAACATATGAGTGTGTATACATATTTGTTCATATGCATACACTTACATACATGTGCATATACAAACACGTAYTTGTATATCCACACACAAACTTATGTAATTGCAGTATATATTCATCCAAGACGGCAAACTGGAAAGCACAATGATTGGTCATGAAGAATCATAAGAGAAGAGCTCATAGTTCCTAGAAAATCCTCAAAAGAGAACTAAAATATGTACAAAATAGAAGAATCCTCAACACAGATGAGTACAATTATGTGAAGCTTTTCAGAGTCTCCAAGTGCATTAAGAGTTCCAGTAATAAATATAAAAAGATTTAAATAGCACAAATGCTTGAAAATTTGGTATGCTCGGATAAAAGAAGGAAGAATCAGCAGGAGGAGTGCATTCTACATGGCTTCCTAAAACTATCATGCAAATGCAAAATTAACAAATCTACAAATCAGTCTGTGGAAGATTTTGAGAGAAAGGAATCCAGGGCATAAAAGATCAATAAAGCTGTTTAAAAGTCAGTAATTTCTAAACTAATGGCAATCAGAGAGAGAAAGTATTTCAGTATTTATCTGCACAGGCCTATAAGCTGAATTTTTTAGAAATGTAGATGATGCTGATAAATAAATACATGTCACAGGAGCACTGACTTTAAACCAAACAAGGATTTGACCCAYTAATGCTGAAAATGTCTAACTGGGGATGAAATGGAAGAATTATATTTGCTAGAAGGTCAGAAATTATAGAAAATAATGAATTACAGTTTGTGTCTTTAATAGCATATTGTCATGAAAAAAACATTCCTGCACTTCTGACTGTAGACTCTGATGAAATAGTTGCTAAGAGCCACCACCATTCTGGTAAGCACTTCTGAAAAAGATCAGGATTGAAGAAGCATGACGAAACTTAATTTTTATTTCCTTACCCACCAGTGTGTTTTTTGTTTATCTGACGTGTTTCTTACTCAAGCTGCGCTGCTTATGCTGCTTTATGCAGTGAAAGACATCACATCAGGGACCCCTTTTTTTACAGAAATTTCATATACACACACATGTTCTGTCCTTAAACATATGCAGGTGAAAGCAAAATTTGGTTGCAGGTCTTCACCTGCAAAGGAGTCTATACAGTATTTGGTATTCTGCCCACACTRTTGGTTTAAAACACTTGAGTAAGTCTGATAGGAGACCTTCTGCTGCAAGACAGTGAGCATTTATTTGAGTTGATTACACTTTTTTCTGTGCACTCTGTACAAAAAAACTAAGTCCTGTGATTTTTATCTTCAGGGGAATCACAGGAAAATGAAAACTAGCAAACAGAGATAAAGCTAGTATGTTATATAAGAATGCACAATTGAGATAATAATTAACATAGTGAGAGTATAGGGTTTTACAACAGAAAAAAAAAATCACAGAATTATATGAGCACTGATGTGTTAAGCGACACCATGATCAAGAAAGACACACCTTATTTATGGGAGACTAGTACTGCCCTTCACAGGGATACCTAACTCTACATGGAAACAATATCTGGAAATGGCATTGATTCAAATTACCATATTATCTCATATTTAAGATAATTTTTGAAAATTTTAAATTAGTGCTGTGGCAATTAGAGGAAAATCTATGCAGAAATAAGCTGATCATTTCTGTGAATCCACACTGCATTAAAAAAAGGGTCAGCAGTCTTAGAAGTTCAATGGAGAATTGGACTGCTCCAACCTTCCATAAATGTCTACTAAATTATTTTCAACTTTCATGATTATAAAAACTTCAAATTTAATCTCCAAAGGCATGAAGATACCTTGTAGAGTCTGGGAAAAGTACATTTTGAAATATATGTATGGAGCAATAAATATTTGAATAGTTGAATGAAATAGGAACAAAATATCATCTTCAGGTGCACCTTATCTGAAGTTTTTCAACTCGGAAGGTATTCAGGTTTGGAAGCTATGTAAGTGTTATGTACTTATTTCTAGAGTAAGAGAAACTGAACTGATAGACTGAACACATTTTAAAAAGTAATAAAAAGTAATAATCCTTAAAAATATAAATTTAGGTATCTCATGCTGTTTTAAACATAAGCATGTTGCCATTTAAAGCTGGGGCTCTATTTTGCATGATATTACCTTTTATTCATTGGTCATGTGGGAAATTTTATGAAATCCTATAGAATCCATGTTAGCCAACTTTTCCTCTTGCAAAATTTTCAGTATGTCTTGTTCTACATCATGTAGAAAAAAAAAATTAAAAAATCTTCCCTTAAATCCTGTAATTGACACACATTCCATGGAAAATAGTATATTCTCTCCATCTGGCTTAAATTCCAAACTAGAGTCTTTTTTGAAAAATTTATGCTAGACAATCCACAAGTCATCCTCTAGTCTGACAAAATTTAAAGTATTTCCTGAACGAGTATCTTGATATATGGCTTCTGGACAGTTACATGAAATGACCTAATGGTTTTAACTCTGTAAGAGAATGAAAACAATAAAACAATTTGAAAAGTCAACAGATGACTCAAGAAAACTTCAAACACTCYGAATCTTATTCAAAGTACGATCCCTAAAACATGCAAGCTATCAATACATATTCATTTTTTCTGGTGAATCAATGTCTCTTTTTCTGAAGCAGCTTAACTAAAGGACATTTGAGGATTTTAACTGAGAAAACTGCTGGATTAGGATGATCATTGGTCTCTGATCTTTAATCAGATGATCACTTAGTGTGATTAGTGGTTTTAGTTTATCAYACCTCTCTCTGTCTGAGAAAGACATCATTGTTTCCATTTTCAGTTGGCAAGAAGGTGCTAAACGATTTACTGAACACAGAACAGAGATTTACTCATGATGGAGCAGGAAATCGAACTGTCCCAATTTTTATTTGGTTGTTGAAAGTATTTTGTAGACAAAGAACAGTTATTATTTTCACTTTTAAATTAAAGAAACAGCAACAGCAATCTGCAATTCTAGTCTGCAGTCGTCTTCTCCATTCCACAGAGATAAGAAAAATATTYATAAAAATAATTTAAATTACTTATCTCATAAAAAAAGCTTTTTGAAAAATTAAAGAAATTACAACCTTGACTTCCAGTAGAAAAAAAACTATTCATGAATACTTGCACAATTTGAATCAAGGGTATAAAATCCAGTACTGTATATACTGAATTTCATACCAGCACATATATTTACAAAGGGATAAAGTATAAAATGACCTACAAGTAGAGTCAATTGGCTTTTTTGACATGCATTACTATATGTTTTCAAATGGAATTATGTACTATTGACAGGAAATTCTGTATTTACAGTGGATCATCTGTTATCTTATAGGATCTGCTATGCTGGAGCAGACTTCTGATTAGCTCAGCACTCTACCTTTAACATGGGCCAGGGCCACATACATCAGAGGAAGATGCAATGTACCCACGTGGAAAATGATGGAGGAACCTGCCTCCTTAAAATGCAGCTTTGTGCCCTTGTCAGCTAAAGATTACCTTGTGCCCTGAAGAGCGATGGAAATTACCTGAAGGATGAAGGATTGAAGTTTCTTATTTCAAGCTGTAAAATCTGATAAATACAAAAAGAAATACACTCTCCAAACGGGTTGTTGCAAATATGTCTGCTACAGCATTCTCCGAAACATATTGGCTTCAACGGCACAAAAAAAAAAAAAAAAATACTAGATTAGATGGACTGCCAGATTGGTCATATCTGCTTTCTACTTCCTTTACAATAAGGAGAATTTCTTACTACCCTTCAGGTATTTTACTATACAATTTTATACATATAAGGGTAGCCAATGATGAGGACTAATATTTTGTAGACAACTGTTTTCTAGGAATGGGTATAAGATAGACTATGTTCTGTGCTAAAAATTTGTCAATGTCAGAGTTAAAACACTGAATATTTTTACATGTCCCAACCTCAAAAGTACAAGAATATTTTTTCTATTAAATGAGCAGAGCGTTGGAAAAAGTGTCAAAAGGTGAAGAAGAATAATGTGGTAGTACTTGGTAGCACAATGAATAAACCAATACTGAAAACATTAAAATTTCACACATTGAAGAAAGCAATCCTGATTTTTTTCATGGAACCAGTGAAAAGGAGTTACCACTGGTAGTCAGTAAATACCAGTTGTTAACCTTACTACTTAGCCAAAGATTTGCAATTATAATGAAGAGTTCTATGAAAGTATTATCTAAAGAGTAAAGAGTAAAAAGGGTGAAGAGTGAAAAATAAAGCCAAAATGTATAAAAATGATAAGGAAAGAAAGACAGTATAAAATACCTAYGGTCCTCCTATCCCAAAAGGATAATAAGATTTGAAAAGAAGAGAAGAAGGGCAGCAAGAATTCTCAAAGATGTACAAATACTTCTGAACAAGATCTGACCTTTAAACCTCAGGTATGCAACAGAAGTCTGTGAAATCATGGATGCCAAGAAGAAGGTGAATATGGAACGAGTGTTTAGTTTCCATCATACAACAAAAATGGAATCAGAGGACTGAAATCATCAGACTAGAGTTTTGAAACAGGAAATATGCTATCACTTTGCTCATAGTTGAACTCTGTGTATGCAGGTAAATGATTGCCTCAGCATGCATGGGATCAAAACATTTCTCCTACCTCATGGGAGAAAAAAACCTTAAGGAATGAGTCAAGACAGTAATAGCTGACTAATGGAGCATATCAGTACCCCTGAAAAATATAATACTGTGGTTGCCTCTTGCTTCTTCCCTGTCGGCCACAGACTGGGATCAAAACTGAGGTACTGAAATAGATGTAATTGTTTCTCACTTGATATGGCTAATTTCATACAACCCAATAGTAAATTCAAACTATTACAATGTCTTTTCCCAATCTCTCTACAGTTGCTTCCTGTATCTTGCCCTCTACTAYTATACCATCATCCTTCCTTTATTTGCTTCTCATTAAGGGACTGTATTTAATTCCATCTTCAGGCATGTCTCATTTTCAAATGTTCCTATACAATTAATAATACATATATTGTGTTTATATATATGTATATATATGATATATATATCACATATTTTTATACATATCTTATATACATACAACTTTATGTACATTAGGGTGTGATACAACTTTGATATAGCTATTGTTAGTACTATTCTGCTTGGCTTAAGGGATATTAGGAGCTACAAGGTAATTTCATGATACTGGGTGGTGTGGTTCTATAATTCACTTCTGAACTTTAATGAAGAATTTGTATCCTTATTATATTTTCTACTGAATTCCAAATTCAGGAAACTAACTGAGAAAAACAAAAAAATTTAGTCATAAGAAAGTTTTGGATTCAGTTGCAAAATTTGACACTGATTTGAGGCAAAGCATTTTCCCTTATGGCAAAATATTACTGCTCCAAAATAACAACCATGAATGTCTTCCAGCTTCCTGCAACAGATTTTGTCCTAAATTCTAACAAGGCATGCAACAGAGACAGTTTATGACTTTCCTTTTTTATTATATAGTCATGTCTGTGATTGATTTTCTAGGCCAATATTTAAAAATATACACTCTTATTTTTTTGTCTCTAAGTGTTTTAATATAATCAGTAGAATGAAAGGTATTATACTTATTCCATTCACTAGACTTCAAGACAAACAAAAATTTATTGTGAAAATTTCAGGTAGGAGGCCCCAGCTTTTTCCATTGTTCTCTTGGAACAAGAGACCATTTTTTAAATAGATAAAACACATAGCTCTAATCAGATTATACAAATGTTTCATTTTCCTTGTTGTTTCTCTGGTTTATGTTTTTAAATGAGTGTGGAACTTGTAAAAGTTGCCAGACACATTGCTCTGGAGGTAGTGTTTGAAGGTATGACTTCAATGCGCCCTTATCCTATTTATGGTAATCCAAGACATACTGTTCCTTACTGTCTTAACACTTTGAAGAAGCAGCAATACCTATTTAAAAAGCCATCAATGCAAACTTTTCATTATAGGCAGTGAAATTATGATCTTTAGAGAACATGTAGAGAACCCTACATATGCAGGGTAATCTTGCTTGTTTCATTTACATAAAAATAGAAATATATGTGTATTTAGTCACTGTTAAATGATAATGATCCCTGGCAGTCTGAATTCACTTAAAGTTTTATGGAAACAAACCACTTGGCATTCTCAAGACACCATTCTCAAACATACTGAAGCACAACTTAGATTAGGTGAGCAAAACACACACTTATCCATAAGTGGCAAATTATACGTAAAAAGACATTTTCAACTAAGACTTTAATTTTGATCCAAACACAAATACAGAAAACTATGATAAACAAAATGAATAAAAAGTAAGACCATTACTTGAATTCGATTTTGTTCATACGGAATGTAACAAGACATAAGTAATATAAGCATGCTTTTCAAAATTTTGTCTTATAAACTTAAATGTAGAATTTTCTACATTAAACAAAACAAAATTCCACTCCAATAATTCAGTCATGTAATATGTTTATTATATGCATAGGCAACTAGCCTGAGCTCAGGTCTATCCCACCACCCTTATCAGGAGCACCCAACTCTTAGGAACAAACCCAGGCAGATCATAAAAACCCAGCCAAGCAGGGTCTACACTTCTGTGTAAGAATTTCTCCCTTATTCTCCTCTTTCCATCTCTTTCACTTACATCCTCAGAGTATAYTAATTAATTCCAATCAAAAGTCTGTTAAATTCTTATCCTTAATTCAGCAGCAGAGCAGGAGCGGACCAATGATGACCATGTCCCTCCAAATGTCCCTCCAGTCCCAGCCCAGGCCCAGACCAACACTCTGTGGCCCCAGGGCTCTGTCACCTTTGTGTGGGTAAGCACACGGAATAAGGGCTTGTGTGACATTTCCCACACGTCCTGCTTGCCACTCCTTGCCTTGATTTTGCCTTTGAATGTACTGCTTCCTTGCAACTATTTTCTGTGGCACAGCAGAAATGTTTTGACTCATTTGGCTTTTTTTCCAATCTTAAGGCAACTGGAGGCATAAAACTGGGTAAAATTATAAAAAGTTACTTCCCCTGTTCTGCTTGAGAATGTGCAAGAACATATGAAGACTCCACAGCAGGAGTGTTTTTCCCTGTAGATACATACATGAAGCATTGCCAAAAGTAAACAACAAACAAAAGCACAAAACAAATAGCAAGGAAAGAAGACGCCCAGAACCATACTAAAGAAGTTTGTTTTTTCAACATGGTTATATTTATAGAATGGCTTCTTTATTGCTGTTTTGTTTTGTTTACTTTCAAAAATAAAATTGAGAAGTCCATCTGCTTGGTTAACTGGATTGTCTCTTCCTGGTTTTGACTCAGCTAAGGATCATTTTCCAAGGAAATTCGTATTTCATTTTATCCTCAGTAAAGATTGAATGATGTTTTTTTCCTCAGCCCTCACAACCCAACATGACATCTAAGTGCCTGCCGCAGCCAAAGAAATGACCATTGTTTCTTTGCCAGGTGTCCTGTAGCTTTCCAGTTTTATTTACCAGCTCCAACTTATCACGGAGCTGCTCAAGCTGCACATCATAAATGGATCTGCGGAAATGCCGTCCAAATCAATTGAGTTCTTTTTTGTTTATGAAATATCAGTCATAGACTGGTGGACATGGTCTCACAAAAGACATCCTAGACTAGACGTTATGGTCAGCCACCATGGGTTTTGAGTTCGTTTATGCTGGATAGGTCAAAGTGCTTAAAGCAACACAGTAGGGACAAAAAAAAGCCAATGCTTATTTTCCAGCTCTAAAGATTTCTTTTTAAATGGTTGTTTGTTGCTTTGCCAATTCAGAGGCTTTACATTTCAATGGAACACAGAAGAAAAGGTAAGCTTTCAGCAGTGCTAAGTTTGGTAATACCAGAACTCAGCRTCCCTAACATGAACATAAAATGCAAGTTTTTCACCAGTTGAATACCTGACTTATCCCTTAGAAGTACACACTTTAAATTTGATGCTGTTAATAAAGCAGCTGTTTTATTCTGCAGTAATTTATACCATCAGCATTTCCAATACCGTAGCATTGCTGTCTCACAAGGTAACTCCCAGAAACCAATTGATAATACTCTAACRTAATGAATGATTAAGTTAAAAAAATCATGTATAGAAATCCAATGTAAGGGATTTAATGATGGTCAAGTGAGAAGGTAAAGGGTTAAGAAACTGTAATCCTTTCTCCTCTGTTACCCATACAGAATGTAGAATATAGACCTTAATATTAACTGTTATATTCGATACTCCTCATGATTTACATAAATAAATATGTAAAGATACACAAATAATGTCATCATATAACACAATAAACGTCATTTTATAACAAATTTTACCTAACATTTAACTTTACTCATCTTTAACTTTGCTGGGCAGTTGAGGACATCAGCATTCCCAGGACAATACAAGCTTTCACTCCAGAAGCCTTGATCAGCAGAAAATCAGCTGCCACGATGGCTATTGACTGTTGCTCGACAGACTGAATTTTTTGTTCAATCACTTGCACAGCACAGAGTGGCAAAAGATTTCATGATTGCAAGTCCTATTTCCTTTACTGACACAAAACCAAAATGTGTTTTTCATCATCACAAAGCTAACAGAAGGAGAAAAAGCACTATTAAGCGGAGAAATGTACTGATTAAATGTAAAGGTTAGGTTAGAGCCATCTCAGTTCTGTCAGTGCAGCAGTTTCCAGCACAAGAATTTCTGATATTTAATACTTGTAAGTATTTGCTGTTAAGTGTCTAATAAAACACACTGATTAGAGTGTCATGAAGGAAAAGATTAGACACCATTTATTTGATTTCTCACTTCTAACATAATTTCAGCATTTAGATTACAATGTTCCTTTCTAAAATTTAACATGGCTCAAAATGAAAGTCATGGTGAATGCATTTGTATCTACTGTCTGTTTGAAAGTAATTGGTAGCTTGTCATGCAGTAATTCAGCCCTTTAAACCTCAATCGTCACTAAACTACTCTTTTATTGTTATTATTATTATTATTAGTGGAAGGTGAAAGAATATGTGTACAGGGCTTGGTACCTTAGCATGAAAAAAGAAGAAACTGCAGGTGATGGTGTATTTTAGAAACATCTGGGAAGCTTATTCAAAAACTCTCAAAAATGTAACAAAGAAGACACAATCACTTAAGTATGCACTTATGGTAAATGACTTCTGGGAAATGAGTATGAGCAACTCCTGTCGAACATTTATAATCCTTATTTTCATAATTCAATCTGCAAGTTTTTCCATTTGAAACAAAGACACTCAAAGAGCAAGACAGTATTTCCATGTTGGAAACTGGTCACTACCTTTTGCATTCTGGTCTATGAGGTATTTCTTAATTTAAAAAACCACCTTCAACAAACAGAAATCTGCAAATAAAAAACATAAACTCCTATTTCCTCATCGCACACACAAAAAACCCCCAAAAATCTATGGTTTGTCCTTCAGTGGATGCACTCCTATCTCTGTCAGCCTGCTGGGGACAGGCACTGCTGCTGCTGGGCTACAGGAGACAAAGTGGGCTCGACACTCCTTTCCAGTCACAGGACAGACCACATAGAGGATAGTGGCAGTTAATTACAATAACATAATAACTAATTAGAAAAGTGGATTACTTKACGGTCTGGAAGACCCATCAGGATTATGAATAGTGTTAAAAAGGTCCTGTGGAAGCAGAACCAAGTTCTAGGCTGCTAACAGGCTGGTTTATTATATGAAATGTTGCATTTATTTGTATACAGTAATAAATCATTAGAATTCTATGAACCATCTTAAGAGAAAGATAAACAACTTTTTTACAAATATTCAAAGAAATTWGTTAAATTATCCTCAAAATAAGTCATAYCTGAAAATACCTTTTTCCCAATACTGATGTTTTCATTTTAACTGAGCTAAGCATTACAATAATCAACATATTATGTTGATTAACTTTATATTAAAGCAAACACAAATAATCCAACCTTTGAAGGTGAGATTGGTGAAATTCTAATGATGATAAAATGTATTAACATTTATGCATTTCTTTATTTATTTTTATACAGAATTTTTCTCTAATAACTTAGAAATATTGTACCATGACAAACTATCATCCCCACAGATACCAACTTTTTTGGCATCTTATATTTTAAAGGACATTTTAATGGACCACAGTGTATTTCAGAGTCACTTATCGAAAACACTGTAATTCTTTCTTGGGTTTAAAGATTTTGTTTTGGGAAATGTAATTTCTTTTCATGAACAAGTGCTTCACTCTGCTTTAGTGACTTGTGATAATAAAGCAGTTATAGATAAATCTGATAGAATTAACATCACAATATTTTGATGTAAAATAGCCGGGCATTTATTTTCCACAAATTTACTGCTGTAAAAGGAAGTCATACCTTTTTTTTCTATTAAGTTTTCCTTCGTGCCTTTTTGCAAGAAAGTCTTTATATGTTCTGAAAGTTGAAAAAGACTTTTTTACTTCATTAGCTCTTCATATTTTTATCACTCTAGCAGAGACAGGAAATGAATTGACCTCAGACAATCCTACATCTTCTTTCCAGAACTTTTGAGATACATATGTTACTCTTAGTATATGGTTCAGGTATGTTCAGGACTCAATTCAGTGAACCAAACCCTCTCCCGGACAAACAGAGGCTATATTTAGAAGAAAATATCTCATTTTTTAACATTAATTGCGAGGATCTTTAAGTCCATGCACAAGCGGACCACAATAGATATTCTGCCTATTGTCAAAATATATAAATATAATTTGTAGAAGAGAAGCACAACAATTAGAAATACAACAAAAATTCTGTATGTTGCATAGTAAGTCTGCCATGATGCTGGAGATACCAGTTAAGCTCTGCATGAAACACGGACCAAAGAAAGTATCCATGGAGAGCACCCACTAATGAATTACTCATTTTGCACAAGAGCTTTTGGGGCTGAGGACAGGGCTAGAAATTTCTTCCCTCATCTTCACCACTTCATTGCCAATATGGTCAAATTGTAAAGGCAAACCTGTCACAGTCCTGCGAGGGACTTCAACTTGCAGCTGAGGCAAGAAAGCAAGGAAGCAAGAGAGGATATAAGATTCCCTTTCTGCTGTCTTGATTTTCAGATTTTGGAGTAGCTATACAACAATGTTTTCCTTCTTGGCGCATGTTTCTCTTTAGGACTCCCTAGAGTCTAATTTAGGACTCCCAAGACACAGAATCTCTTTCTGATGCAATCCTGCAAGAGTCATATAATGGATACAAATAGTCATATTTGTACTTAAGAGTTCTGGCATTGTTTAAAATCATAACCACCTAAAAATGCATTATATTTTATTTCAGAATCCTGTCTTTAAAGGTTTTCCATCAATATCCCAGCAGAACTCCCTGTCTTTTAACAAACACACTGTCAACCCATATGGGTTAAAACCCCATAATTTTTGGAAGAGTTACTGTTATCACACTGTTATTCATGTGAGAGCTCAGCAGTTTTAGAAGTGAAGCAAGAGAAAGAAAAAAGACTGATGAGTAAAAAATAGATGCTTCTTTCATCCACCAAATTTCCTACCTTTCAACGCTTACTTACACAGTCTTTCCCTTTCTTCTCGAATTCTCTATGCTCCCTGAAATGTACACTTACTSACCTTTGTATTGCTCCCTCACTTTCTGTCATGAAATGTGTAATCATGCCCCAGGTTAACCATTCCCATGCTGAAGTCAGCACATAATAGCTGAAAGAGTGGAGAATCTGAGATGACAACATGTCAAAGACTAAATCAAAGACTAAATCAGGGATTATCTTGGTGATGCTTCTGTTTCTTTGAACAAAACTCTCCTGTGCTCGGCCAAGTAATTGTTTAGTTGTATATTTCCATGTCTGTCTGATGGTTTACTTTAGAACATAATGCACAATAAAAAATTGTGAGATTTTGAGGATTGTGATTATTGCATCTTTCTTTAGATGTTAGGGAAATCATAATTATATCCTAACATATGGTATGAAGCCTGGATTCTCTTTGTTTTTTGTTTTTTGGTTTGGTTTTTTTTTGTTTGGTTTGGTTTGGTTTTTGTTGTTTTTTTTTTTAATTATTATTTTAGAAGCTGTCAATAATACTGCAGAGTAAAATGTGAACTCATGATTCCTTTCTACTTTGCACACCAGGAATTGCAATGCTTAACAACTCTACCACAGAATTTCATGTACACTGTACTTCACATGAATACATATTGCCAGGATCAAGTTTAATAATATAGGCAATGTCTCCTCCTGAGCACAGGAAGGAATAGATCTGCAAATGGAACATTATTCTCCAGTCACTCCACACTCAAGAAATTCTCCTTCTAAACTTTAGTCTTGCCTTCATACGAGCCACACTTTCCTCTGCTGTTACCCCCTGCTATATTATGTATGATTTCTAAACTAATGTCCTTCTGCATAGTTTGTTTTTGCAGAGGGAAGAAAACCACTTCATTAATGGAAGTACAATCCCACAACTTTTCTAATCGAGATAGGAATAATTTTTTTTTCCTTTACTTATGCACTTCATAGATTTTTCAAATATATACAGATCTAGATGACGTTCCTCTATCAAAATTACTATCATGTGGGTTTCAGCACTTTTTTACTTGAATTATAATGGCCCTGCCAGTGAATCCTGTGCTTTAGTAGACAAAATGTCATCCACATACTTTGGAGAATAAATCATACCAGGCTACCCTTCTGACGAGTAGATAGAAAGTCACTAGATTTAACAATACATTGATTAAAGTGTTCTTCTGATGGAAAAAGTGTAATATAATACATTACAAAAACACATCAATTTTTTACATACCCAGATATCTCAGGGAAAGCTCAGTTTGTGTCACAGTTTTGCATTGGGTATTTTTTTTGTAGGAAGTGGATGCTGAAAAAACCCAGTGATGAAAATGATCAATAAATGACATTCATTCCTCCTAAACCTCATTTCCCTATCATTCAAAGATGGGAGAACACATGCATTGTACTTAAGAGATAATGCACAGACATTAAAAAAAAAAAATCCTACTTTTTCAAATATTATTTATATTAATAAAACCATCAAGGAAATTAAGTCTTATTATTTTACAACACATTTAAATGTGATAAATTGAAACAGGGGAAGTTTCAACTGCATTTAAGTTTAAAAATTTCCCTCTGAAGATAATTAAGCAATGATTCAGGTCATACAGAGGGGTTGTGGAATATTCATTCTTGGACATTTTCCAAGACCTTACACAACAAAGCCCTAAGTAATCTGACTTGAATTCAGTATTGTTTGGAGCTTCTGGCTGAGCAAAGGTTGGGTTAGAAGCTGTCTCTTCTCTCTTGAGTGATCTTAAGAATTGTCAGTGCAGAAAATTGCTCAGATCATGATTCATATCATCACTTGGAAATCGGTCCACAGTTCAGCACGGCATCAGGGGTGAGCTGCTGTGTTTGTCTTGCACAAAGGCAAGCTTTCCTCCACCTGTAGAGTCAGTATGATTTTAAGGATGTGTACTGTCTGGACCAAAAAATTGTTTGCACATGACTTTCTTACTCATAAAATTGATACTCATGTTTTTAAAGACTTCAAAAAAAAAAGCACACTTCAAAATAAAAAGCAAATAGAAATGTATTAGGTACTCATTTATTGTGCTGATCTTTGCAATGATTTAAAATAAGTTGGAAAGATTCCTGAGATCTGAAGGTCATATTTTTGCATAGACTTAGATGACTACAACATAGTTAGACTCTGGGCTGTTTTCCAAAGTGCCCAGAAACTTTAATGAGAATTACATGCTGACCCTATTTCAGTTCTTCTGAAAAATGCAGCTATTCACTTACCTTAATTTTTGTTAATGTATATGCATTTCAAATTAGCTTTACATTGACTAGTCTTTGAATTAAAGGCTTAATTTTTTTTCAATACTCAGTCTAAAATCCTTTTAAAAATATTTATTTTTTTAAAAAATCTTCTGCTCTAAAATGTAGACTTTCTTCTGTCTTGCATTCACTGTTTAATATGAGTGATCAAAATTGCTACTTACTTTTGAAAGAAAAATAGTAATTGTCTTGACCTTTTAAATTAGGTTTCCCTGAAACACAAGTGACCAAAGACCATTATTTACCTGCATTCTATTGTCCTACAATAAACAAAATATTTTCCTACAACACAGGCACTGTATATCTCCTGTTATCATAGACACAAGGCTGAATCCGACAGAGGGAGTTCAGCTGCTCACACACAGACTAGGCATGTTTGATGCTGTTTCAATTTGCTGAGGTATTTGGTAGGCATGGATTGTAGAAGGAGTATTTCACCTTCTGGGCAGGCAACTGGAGACCAGAAAAAGCACTGTGGAGTGTCTAATATAATGCTAAATATTTACATTAAAGAATTGCTCCCTCGTAGCCCTTATGAAAGATTAACTCATTAAATAGTGGAATGTTAATTGACAGACTTTGTGACTTCACAACTCTTTTATTTTAATTATAGGAAAAAAGACCTAACCTTTTATACCATCTATGTATACTCATTACGAAACAAGTAATATACATAAATAAAATATTTATCACTGGTATATATCATCATTTACATATTAAATACATATTAAAAATAATGACACTCTGGAAAGAAGTTATTCAGTGACTTTCCAACTGATGTTAGATATTCTATATACTATTCTCCCTTATAGGCAACTTTTGTTACTCTGGTGGGTTTGTATGGGATTGATTACACATGGTCTCTTAAAGATAACATTTATTTCAAAATTCCTGTAGTTACACAGAATTACACTGCAGTCCAAAATTTCTCTAAGGAACTGTTATATTTAATTCTGTCAGTCACACCAGCGGATTTTGTTCTTTGGTCAACATTTTGTCCACAAAAACTTAACCACCAAATGCAACCACTGTGGGTGCATCCAGTGGATAATACATCAAGCTCCACCTTTCCTGAGGTGGAAGATGCAGCAAAGTCCTCTTTTGTTAATAATTCCTTCCATGCTTTATGGGCTTGGAGTGTATGAAGAGCAACTAACTGGCAGCCTCCCATATGAATTTGATGTCACATGATTACATGGGTCCAGCTCAAAGAACAGAATATCACGTGAAATGTTGCCCCCTACTCACAAAGCACACCGAGGCACTGAGTGAGTTCCATCTCCCCTGCAAGGAAGTCATCCAGGTCTGAGCTTTCTAAAGAGCTGGGGAAAAACAGTTAGTGACTCTGCAGTCCTTTTTTTTCTTTAATACCCTACCTTGAACTGTTTGCTGTGGTTGACACCACTGGGCTATACTACAGATTACTCACTTCCCATTCTTTCAACTGATGAGAARCACTGGCCGTCAAAAAAAAAAAAATTCCAGCCGGTTGCATGTGGGGTCCACACTCTTCACACTCTCATTACTGAGGTGTGTGTATGTTTCTTTGATATCCCTGCTTACAGACAATGATGGATCCTTGTCAGAATAGATTATGTTAAATCAACAATGTCTGCTAAAAGTATGATTTGTGCTTTTAAAGTAAGAGTTTTCTTCCCAAATCAATTAACCCAATGCTCTTATTTACAACAAATCTCTCACATCTTAATTTATTATTCCACATGCTGCAGTTCTCTACAACATCTAGCAAAACAATTAATGATAATAATTGACATTTTTCAAAGTCCCTTTTGTGTTTCTTGTTTCATGAACCACCAACAAATAATAAAGTTGTTTAGGGAAAGTAGATTTCTTCTGTCTGCAGTGAAGAATATACCTGAATAAAATTATACAGGCTTAACAAATACGATGTAACTATGTCCATTCAAATATGAAATTATATAAACCCATCAAACTGAGGAAGATATTGCTTAAGCAAATGTTTAATGATTTCTGTTGAGGTTTAGAAATGTTTTACTTAGTTTTTAAAGAAATATAATTTATTTAAATTATGTGATTTATCTGGTTTTGGTGGTGGTATTTGTAAGTGATAGTGACTTCTTTCCTAACAAATTAACATGCTGATTTTTTCTAAATGATTATTTTCACATTAGATTCAGTAAATAGGAGGAATATTGATTTTTTCTTTTCAGTGATGGTCTCTTTGTATTGTATTTCAATTGTTTTCACTTTCCTTTAAATAAATAAACTGCAATCATTCAAAATGCATGCAAATCTATCTTATCATTTGCTTAGACATCAGAAGCTTTATTTATGTTAACAATGAGGTCTGACATTTAGTGCTCTCAGCTGGAAAAACTGCATTTCCCTGCAATATTTTATAAGTTCCCAAGTATTTCTAAAAAGAAAGTGGCCTTGAAAACCATAAACTCCTTAATGTTAATGTTCACTGCTCAAAAGGATAAGGTCATTTTTTTCCAGTGATCAGCTTATCTGATAAAAGTACTAATAATTATTTACTCAAATGAGACACATGGCTTTGAATCTGAATATTTTATTTAAGTTTTAGAGAAAATGCTAAATTAAAATGAGGAAAAATGTTTTAATAAACAATTTTAACCACAAAACCACTACATTAGCATAAGGTGAAGTGAAATTTCTGAGTTTAAKAGAGAAGTAATCTTCACAACTCAACCTATGTAATACATTAGATATTATGTAGGTGTTGGGTAAGGTTAGGTATTACACTACACCTTTGAATACATATGAAAATATTTAGGCAAAATTATCTATGGTTTTGGAAAGAAACTGTAAGTGAATCTACAGTTTATTAAAATAAATAATTCATAAATTGCCATTTTCCCTCAATTTTCATAATTTCTTGTTCTGTAAGTTATAGAGGCACACCATATATTCCACCCCATTTTTTGGGAAAATAAGGAAAACATGCTTTCAGAAATTAATTTTCTAGCTCACCCTGGGCACAAAAACTARTTGTTCTACAGAAATCAAATGCATTAGTGTGCAGTTTCAGAGAAAATCATCCAACTCAGGTTTACCCTAAGCCTCTGGCAGATAGTGGAAGAACTTTACAGAGGTGAGTAGATGTGTATCTTGCTACAATGTTCTGAACAACAGCAAATCCTTATTTCTTCAGAAACTTCAATAACCAGAAGATATTTTGTATTTTTTTTTTTTTTTTGCTTTACCCAACCGCTCAAATAAAGCAAATAGCAAGAAAATTACCTCTTGTCTAGGCAAAACATAACTTGGAATTTGTATTCTGAAATTTTTGAATCAGGAGAAGAATGGAAAATTTTGGAACTGATTACAAACTGAAATTAAAAGGACACATTTCAAATCAAGTCAATGCTTTTGGTATATTCAGCATTTTTTAAGACTTATTTGGAAAAACTTGAGATTTTCTTATACAGTACCTAAGGATGACGGGTAATGTGTGTGTTCTAGAATGAGTCACTGGAGCAGTGGACTCTAATACACTTGCAAATGCCATGAACTGAAAAAAAATGCCCCAGCTTTTAAAAAATCACTGATAAAGAGGAATTGGTTTGATTGTAGATCAAAAAACATTTGTTTGATGTAAATAGGACTGAAAGTACAGCTCTAAACACATTATTTCAATTGCCACCATTGACTTATGGAAGTACCCAGCTCCCATTGCCAAAATATTATTAAGGGAAGTTGGGGCTTTTTTCTCCCAAAATATGAAAGTTGCTTATGCACCAGAGTCTGCCAGGCGTACTGGTGGCGATATGAAATGCAAGAAGCCAGAGGAACCATTTTGACAGAAGATGGATTCCTGAAGTTGCCTGACTGGAATCAAAGCTACATCTGTGCATCTGATTTCGAGTGCATCTGCTGCAGAAAGCTGGGGTAGAACCTGTGAGTACGTCTGTTGTACTCTATCTCAACTGCTTCTTCTGGAAAATACACCTTGTTAAAGCTGATTTAAAAGGAGTTCTGGCCTTTTCACATAAAATAACAAATTAGACATGCTCTACACATATGATCACTCTGCAGATTGGTGCTTTTCCAGCTGGGTAGTTGCTATAGCTGCTGTACCAATTAATCAATTAACTTTAATTAACTTGGAGAGAAAAGAAAAGCCAACAGAATAATGAAAACACAGTTCCTGCAAAATCAAACAGAAGATCACGAGGGCCTAGTAGAGGATTTTTAGGTTCTTCAAGTTTGCTTGCCTAGAGTATATAGGGGGACTGGAGGCTGAGGGCGGCTGTAACCCAAACAAGGTAGATCTCCCCGTAGAGCACACCAGCCACAGAATATTAAGACTTGAGATATACGTGAAAGTTGGAATGAAGGAGTTCCTTGCAGTGTAAACATTTTCTGCCACAGTGGTGGAAAACCTGGGAGAGGAGATGGAGATAAATAAAATACAAGGGATATAGACTAGTGGGACAGAGATACAGGGAGGGAAATGAGAGCAGACGATCAAAAGAGTATCTGAAAACTCCTTTGACAGGAACTGCTCCTATTGCTTCTTTCTGTTCCACCATCTGCAATAATTTTGTTACTCTGTGAAAACCAAGGGAATTTATCCCATTGAAGCCCTTCTGTAAAGCTTCTGGGATAATGAACATCAAAGATTTTCTTCTTGATATCAGAATTTCAATGCATTCCTACTCATATCCCTTGTATTTCATAAAAGATGCTGGAACATTCATTTACTAAGATACTCTGAAGAAAAAGAAACAATCCCCCAAAAAACCCGTCTTTAAGRAATTCCTTTGATGAAGGCAGACTTTTGCATTCTGTAAGGTCTGGATCACACATCTAAGAAACATTATTTCTGGGTTTCATGTAAACCCATTAAGATCTGATGAAGTTGTACTATTTTTCACTTTCAGAGATAGAAAAGTATATGATAATGAAATTAAAGATTACATTATAATTCAGATATTACAGAAATAAAGGCTCTYGAGAAATGCTTTACTTTTTACTTCTCTTTGTAACTATATTATCTGTTTTTTCACTTGGCCTAAACCAACTCTCTGATCTCTCTGCCTGTGCTACCTCTTCTTGACTTGATCTAGAGCTGCTTCTGTGATAGAAAAATATCTTGTTGTTTCTTAGCTGGGGTAAGAGAGTTACAGCGGGCTGATCAACAAAACAAAATAGAAAAGAGAAAGCCTGCAAATAAACTAGAGAAGAAATGTGAAAACTTTTAGCATAGGATCAAAGACTATGACTCTCAAAAGATTGAGAGCTGTTTGGCAAACTGTTCATTCAAAAAAAAATCAATTCTAAGACTAAGGATAGCAACTTAAATTCTGCTCTTTAAAAACATRGTGTTGATACTGCTTCCTTTCTTGTTGTCTCTAGATAACGTTGTGGAGACATTTTTATACATGCTCACAGACACACATGGTGTGCATGTAAAAGTGATTATTGCAAACCAGTACTTTTATTTTTAGATCCCTGAGATAAAAGATCCTTGGTCTGTTCTTCCACCACTTCTCTTAGTTCACTTACAGTTGGAGTACTGGTGTTTTTTCTTGTATAAAATTATAGTGTTCTATGTAACAGCTGGGAGTTTTTTTCAGATTTACTAAGAATAGGGATGAAGAAGTGTCAGTGTCCCTGATTTTAGTCACGAAGATGAGGGAGAATTTTGTAAACTGTGTTTATAAAAATCAGTATCCTTTTAAAAGACCCCACTCTAGTTTGTGTTGTGACAAGGAAAAAGCAAACTTCACCAAAATAGTTTTTGTACATTACTCATAAGAAAGAAAGAAAGTAAGTGAGGGAAAGTGCACAGAACTGTAGGGCAGAACTCAACCATAAGTCTACAGTTGCAAGTTGACAGATAGAGTGGAACTGAAAGAAGAAGTATTTTGACAAATGAGAAAATTTCTATCCTAAGATGGTCTTGGATAAAGTYACTCTGAAGCCCTGTTGCCAAAATTGGCAGCTAAGCAATGAAGTTTTGTGGCAGTTCATATATGTTAATGACAAGCAAACATAATTTAGTGCTGAAGAAATGTCAGTACCTATATTTGGCCTGCAGTCCAAAAAAGATATTGAGTAACTATTTTAAAATATAGCATGCACTGGTAGTGATCTGATCCTTTCAAAAGTTYTGCTTTSCAAAATGTATATAATCTGTCTTGGAGTGACTTTATGATGTGCATCCCCTATCACCGCTCTATGCCCAGACATGATTCCTGTGCCTTTCTGTGTCTTTAAAACTGGGTGCGAGAGAAAGAGAAAAAAAMCAGACGAACTCTTCAAAGCAGTTTGTGCTCCAAGGTCACTCTATCTCCKCTGTGTGCTTCTGCAGCAGCAAGAGTGGAGGAAAGCACCTTCCTGCTTTTTCGCAGCTCTCGGCTCCTTTTCTCAGGAGACAGATGGAGAGTTAAACTCCTTTGCTTTTCAGCTAGTCTGCAAGCTGAGGCAAGAAAGTTTTCTTTTCCCTGGGACTTCAGCTTCTTCTTCTTCTCTTCTGGAACTGTTCAGAACACCAGAACTCACTGGGAGAACTTTCCTCCAAGGCCCAGAGGGAGCCCAGGCTGATCCAGCTCCGAAGAGGAGAGAGAGAGACCACACCCAAAGAAAGGACTCTGAGAAKTTAGCAGGTTCTCTCCACAGTGACAGGTTTTCTTATTTAGCATCATTCTTTTCCCATTGTGCATTGTGTCTGTTAAATAAATTGTTTTCTTTCCTTTCACTGTCCTCTGAGGAAAATTTCTTTTCCCGAACCTGTTGAGGGAGGGGCGGCTGAAACCTGCCTTCTATCAGAGGACGTTCATTTTGGATGTTCTTMCGAATTTGTCTCAAACCRGGACATAGTCCTAAACCGTTTATATTTGGTGAAGATTTTCAAAAAGATAGTATAAAAATAATAGAGATTGAAACATAACAAAAATGATGAGATTTTACTTAACCCCTTTTTAAAACATTGTATAATGATGGAACAATAATAGCAATAAAATAAAAATATTTTTATTGCACTCTAACTCAGTCAAAAAAYTGCCATGAACTTGACGGTATACACWGATTCTTTCTGTACAATCTCTTTCTGAAATGAAAAGTTATAGCAAGGCAAGATGAAATTTCRGTTTAATTTGCCTAATATTTCCTCAATAGTACTCTGTGGAGAACATCCCTACTTCCTTAAATCTGAACACTCATCTGACATACTTACTGATGAGTAAGTCCAGTACATAATRCATGACCATTTAAGGACAAAGTTCTAAAATTCATGCTTATTCCTGACTGTGTTTGGCTTACACAACCTCCACATAAACCACTCAAGCTTAATGCCAATACTCTTCCACTGCTGTACTGAAAGTTGCTTCTGGGTTTTAGTCTTCTAAACACACACACACACACACACACACATATACACAGACACACACTTATATTTTACTCAGTGCTCACTAAATCATGGAAAACATCAATCTACAAGGCAAGA
The DNA here is from genome assembly GCA_003713295.1 of Parotia lawesii. Taxonomy (NCBI): domain Eukaryota; kingdom Metazoa; phylum Chordata; class Aves; order Passeriformes; family Paradisaeidae; genus Parotia; species Parotia lawesii. The sequence goes on along the minus strand of RAHM01000287.1, from coordinate 482,893 downwards.
TCCTCATATCTATAGCAGCCAGCACCAAAATAGGCCACACATAGTTCCCTGATACGTTTGTTCCAAATGCATCAAAAGCTCTTGAATTCTGTCTCTAGCAAGCCCATCAATCAGCATAGTTGCACCTCTGAGTAATAACATCTATAATACATGTTACCATCAGTTTAAACAAGACTGCCTTTTCCTTGTATCTCCTTGTATATTTTTCACACTTCTGCATAAGTTTTTCTAGCCAGAAAACGCAACTAGTTCGTGCTATCCGTTAGAAAAGGCTGTTAAATTATTACTGCTTTTATGTGTTAAATTCACCACTTTCTGACAGCCTGKATTCCCAAAAAGAGATTAAGAACCTACCATCAACTGGAAGCTTGTGACCCTTTAAACCTCTTCTTGTTCCCAGTATCACTTCTGGAGGACACAAGGGAAGGAACAGTGTTTTCTCCARCCCAGTGTTCTCAGAGATCTCCATTTCTCTTGCCTAAACTCTGGTAAAAATAGTGCCCAGGGAAGAAGAGAACAATGAAGCTGTGTGGCCATGAAGGTATTCCCACCGTGTGCAGAAAAGAGCATAAGTAATTGAGCAATACTAATAGTGGGGAAAGATGTCAATCCATACATCAAGTCTAACAGAACAAATCTGTGGCTTGCTTTAATATTTCATATTCTGGTTTTTAGAAGTTTAAATTTAATAACTTCTTGCTCTACAAGTGGGCAAAACATGATTGAGCAATTTCTATTGTGTCAACAGCATTTTACAGTAATTATTAAAATGACAAATTTTTATTAGGTTTTTAATTCACAATGTGCTGCAAACGTGATTAAAGAGGAACTTCGTGAAGCTAGTATTACTATTTTTTCATATGGCAAGAGATACATATTTTTGAAGGGTGCTGCAGAGCACGTGATTACATGATCAAAATTAAATGTTCGTGATACGCACCCTTATAACCAAGCAAACCACTAAACAGAGTCCTCAGATGCATCTGAAAAAATGCAATTTTGCACTGTGATATATGGAATGAGAATAAGTGGGAAATAACAGTAGCTCAAAATGCTCATCATCCAGGAAAAGGACAAAAGTAGCTCTCAGTTCCTTGCTAACATKATGGTAAGAAGCAGGTACTGCTTTTGTCTTGGAGGCAAAAGTGATCTTGTCATATATATGTGGGTGGGGATGATTCCAGACACTGGCAAACACCTGTAGAGCTGAATGAAGGATCAGCCATGCTGCAGAAGAGCAGCTAGAAGGGGGTTAATAGAGAGCAGAGAAGGGAACTAATGTATCAGGGATAATAATTAGGCACTTCTGTTTCTAGGAGATCCTTGAACATTACTATTTTCATGTTTTGGTATGATTTTGAACAGTTCAGCTCAAGTTTTCTGAAAATGTGATTCTCCTTTTTAACTTACCATCTTTTTTTTAATTTCCTAAGGGTTCAAATTTATAGAATGTTACTGTCAAACAATAAGTTCAGGGAGTGATATATATATTGCAGTTATAGACATAGATGATACAGATATCGTTATAGAGAAAAGTTCTATATTTTTTTCTTAAAAGTATATTTTCCAAATACTTGCAAGAACTTTTGAATCCTTTTGTGACCTTGCYAAAGAAACACTTAAGTGGAGTCACTTCCCTGAGACCACCACTTTGAAGTCTTGCAGGGGAGTCAACAGGTATTTCAGTCTTGGCAGGTAAGGCAAAAATAGAACACATCAAAAGCAAATATACAGGGTAGGGAATGTATTTTACTCAAATGTCAGTTGACAGTATTTGTCTTCTGCTTTCTCCTGGCAGGTTTTTTTTTCCCTAACAAATGTATTGTGAGCATTCAATGAGAGATCAAAGACTACTTGATGAGATAAAACCRTGTGGGTTTTTTTAGCTTACCAGGGCATAGCATACCAGAAATAACATTCTCAGAACACATGAACCCTGTTTTAGCATGATTCATTGTGACAAACCTGCTTAAACACAACATTTTTCTTATATTAACATCAGAAAAATCTGAACATAGAGAATTTAATCCAAACTTTTCTGACAAATGTAATTTTTCAAACATTTYTTTGCAAACTCTATCAAGTTTCATAGAAAATTATGCCGAGAAAAAAAATTTCATTATCTTAGTTATTTTATAATGTTCTGATCACAGAGATTGCTCATAAAAACCTGACCTATTATTTTCTCTTCTTAGCTTTTCTTTTGTCCCTCAGACATTCATAGTGCCCTAAACAAAAAGGCTGGAGAAGTTTTCTGTCCTAAAAGAATATGAGGTCAACTATTGCAAACCGCAACAAAAAAAAAATAGCGAATTAAACTAATTAATCAATTTATAATTGTACGCTACATGAGTTCAGAAATATTTCGCACAAATAATTATCCTTCTACTTCTCTTTCTTYGAGCATGCGATAACTATGCTGCCAAGTTAAATGTGATGTGGAGTAAAGTTAACCTTTCACTCTGAAAAAGAAAAGTTCTAATTTTCATAACTTTAGGACTTAAAATTGTGATTTGAGTAGTAGTAAGTTAAATAAAAAATGTCTGTGTGAATGACTACATCTTTTCCAATGAAAAATTTACTTGAAAGTTCCTACATATCTGTCATCCAATGATCTCTTCCTTGCCCTGTTGATTTGTAACACTGTTTTCCCCACTATATAAAAATTCTATGAAATGGTAATGGCTTTCAAATTRTAGAAGAGGACAAATGGCAGAACTATACTCAGAATGCTGAAAGAAGAATGCATGGTTCAAAGAGGAAACATGAAACGTTTTGTCATGAATTCCTAGACTTTACTCCAACTTTGACATTAAAAAAATTTCTACTTCCAGGCTATGTATCTATATTCCACTTAAATATAATATTTAATCGCACATAAATGGAAAACAGAAATATAAAGCAATAGAAAAGTATAAGCTGTTAATTTCAACAGTYCTTGTTGTTGTTTTCTCTCTTATCTTTTTTCTTTTTTCTTGCAGACACACTTTACATACGACATAAACACCACCAGTCTTAGAAAGAGGTTCGTTCTGAGAGGTATTTCAAATGTACTATAGGCACACTTATGAAAGAAGAATGCATTTTCCACTGAAAATTCATTGGATTTTATTTGAAAGGGCCAAAGGAAATTTGTGTTCTTACTATTCATGAGAATTCTGCTCTAAACTGTGGTTTCTAGCTTATTTTCAGCCCATGAACTCCCACTGATGCAATATTATTTTTTTTTTTTTTAGAATTCTTACTGGGAGACTAATATCTTCACTGTCTTCAAAAAATCACCTTTGTGCAGCTGAGGTATTTTTCAAAATTCAAGCAACACCCAAGAGATCACTTTAGAACTCCAAAATACCTAGTTTCTTATCAGCTTTTTTCTTCTTGATACAGGTTTGCACTAATTCTTACTCTCAGCTTGTTCCTTAGACAGTATACTCTTTGAGAAGACTTTGGCATAAAATACAGCTCATGAGGAAATAACRTCTGTTAAAAATAACAGGGATTTCACATACATAAAAAGCCTGCACTCACTTGTATTTACRTGTATTTACTTTTAGTCTTCACTCCAAGATGTAGAAGCTTTTATGAAACACAGAATAAAAAAATCACAGCATACAAACTTACCAGCCACCTTTAACTGCATGTACCTCCCACTATGTTTCATATAAGGCTATTTCTTACAGAGACTAACTGGATTTTTTTCTTTTATATTTTCCTTAATACCTCATTTCAACTCACCATGGGAAAAATGAAGAATGTTATATTATTATCTCAAAGTCATGAGATCTGTCACAGCAGAACAGTGAATTCCTAAATCTAGGGTTCACCTGACAGAAAAATACAAGTCATCCTGAAAAGCAAATTAATGCCATCTTACTTGTGTTTCATGTTGAATTCAGAATGGAAATAATGATGAACTTATTCAGTAAATAGCACAGCTGGCCTTGAAGGGAATTTCATCATGTGAGGGTTGTAATATAATCGTTTCCATTTGACATTTTGTCTTCTCTGTGAGTCGAAAACATTTTTGCTTTGTTTTTCTTCAATATTGTCCTTTGCTGTAATATATCTTTGGATGCATTTTTTTTTCTCCACTCTCATGGTCAGCAGTGATTGGTTTTGTGATTACTAATAGTCATAAGAGATGTGGGATGGTAACAAAGTAAGTCCCAAGATTGTGTGTAGGCCTGGACCTAACACTGAAGTTTAACATTTCTGTCTTTCTGAAACTTTTTCAGAACTACTTATGAGGAAAGACTACTGCAGACACTTACCCTTTTCAAAAATTATTGAGAAATAAAAAGTTATTTAAAATCTTATCAGGACATTTACAAAACAGAAAAAAAACAACCAAAAACAAAACCAAAAAAGGATTAAATTGCAAGATAGTGAATAAAAGTAAAAAATAAAGCCTACTCTTAACAGAAAAATGATGGGCTCCACTTAATTCTGAATCAAGATCCAATGAAATATTTTGAMTTGTCCAACATATTTTAAAATGCATACAGTTAAACCCAAATTTTTATGTCTCTAATATACCTGAAAACATTTAAAAGTTAATCCTGAATTGTAAATGTTGTCACTGGGTTTTTCTAGTGCAGCAATACAAATTTTTTAGATATAAGGCTCTTAGAAAGACATTTTTATTACAAAAGCTTGTGGTTCTAGAGGTCATGGTAGAATGAAGCAGTCCCAGCATCCTTGTTCTCTTTTCTTCCCAGTGGGGGAAAAAAAAGGCTAAAACTGTACAGTTTAATATAATGGTCACAGACATCTTTTAGCCAGGCACTTCTGACAGTTTTTTGGGAGCATGGCACCGCAGAAAAGGCTCAGCTAACCTAACAGAGTATGGCTTCAGGCAGTTGGTGTTCTCAGCAGAGCCTGAAATGGAGTAAAACAGATTCTCTAAGCTCAGATTTAACCTTCCTTTCTCTTTCAATCACTTTGATTCATATAAGCTCTTGATCACTCCCRCCCTGAACCTTGCAGAGTGCACATGGTGCCACAGCCTCCAAAGAACAAGACAGACATGGTGGTGTAGCACCAGCAACAAGACATGGGAAACAAATGTGTCACCTGGTCACCTTCTGACACTTCTTGGGCATTCCTCTCTTACTCAGCATGCCAGCTCCCTCTGTACCTTTCTGAAACATTGACTGAATTACCCTAGTACCTATCCTTATTAGCCAAGATTGATCAGTTTTAAAATATAGAAGTTGCATTATTAGTAACAAAATTCATTTTGTTCCCTCTAATTTCATTAAATTAAGCAAAAAGCCAGATCCATCAATAAATAAATTAGGCAAAAAGAAAAATGCACAGTAGAAATTCATACCTTACAGTCCCAGTTCTTTACACTGAGAAAAAATTATACTGCAATTGCAGTTGTTTTGTTTTCAGTAGTCCCTGATAGAACTGAAGGGAATATGATTAGAGTTTAAGTGAGATTAAGGGTTTTCATTGGTGGTAAAAGACACATATCTATATACACACACACACACATACATATTCACCTCAGTTCAACAAAACTATTAGCCTGGACTTAAATTTCTCCCTGCTTGGTAAAGTACATAAAAGTGTATTTATCTGTTTAAGGCATGTAGAAAAACTATTTCCTCTGATATTGGCTGTGCTAGTTTTGGCTGGGATAGAGTTAATCTTCTTCATGGTAGCTAGAACGGGGCTACAGTTTGGGTTTGTGCAGAAAACAGTGTTGATAGCACAGGGGTGTCTGAGCTTTTGCTGAGCAGCACTTGCACTGTGTCAAGACCTTTTCTGTCTCTCACCCTACACCCTCAGCAAGGGAATTCGGGGTGCACAAGAATTTGGGAGRGGGCACAGACRGAACAGGTGAACCGAACTGACCAAAGGGATATTCCAYACCATACRGCATCATGGTCAGCATAGAGAGCTGGGGGAAGAAAGAAGAATGGGGGGGACATTCAGAGMGATGGTGTTTGTCTTCCCAAGTCATCGTTACATATAATGGAGCCCAGCTTTACTGGGAATGGCTGAACACCTGCCTGGCCACGGTAAGTGGTGAATGAATTCCTCAGTTTTCTTTCCTTGCATGCATGGCTTTTGTTTTCCCTATTAARCTGTCTTTATCTCAAGCAATGTTTCCTCACTTTTACTCTTCCGATTCTCTCCCCCACCACACCACAGGGGAGTGAACAAGTGGCTGGATGGGGCTGAGTTGCTGACTGAAGTTAAACCACAGCACGGCCTCATTTGCTGCTCACAGAAGCAGCAGTTTAGTGGTTTCTGAATTTCAGAGTTTCCACTAATTTAGTACCAGTTTAAGTATGTCCAACATATACGAAATGGGAGTGATCAGTAGGGATTTACACAGGAGTGTGTGTGCGTGTGTGTGTGTTGGGAAAACATTAACCTGGATTTAGTCTAGTCATTATTTCATTCAAAAAATTACAAAAATCCCTGAAAAAATAGCAAAATGACAGGTCCTATCTGTACTTAACTTCCTACAAGTAGGAAACCAGAGGTGGGAGGTAGGCATTGTGTGTTTAATTTCTTATCCTTTCCCAGGTGGCCTACAACATTGAGATAGATGCATTATGAAGTTTAAATTCTGAAAAGAGTTCCATTCTTCTATTTTGGGCAATAGAAGTAATCCATCTTCTTGAGATCTGGAGTGCCAAAACTGCTCATCATCACATTACTGTGTTTATGGCCATTTCCCCTGTTTTAACCTGGTCACACAGCCACGCTGACATACCATTTCTGGTTGTGCATCCCATGTTTCTTTTTTGCCCTTTCTTGCTCTGCAAGTTTGCCCAGCATCTTAGGAAATGTTGCACCTGACCTTTTCAAAAGGGCAAGGCTATATCTTTGTTTATACTACAGATAATCACAGACCTCAGACTAAATGTCCACCTCTGTTTCAACAGTGCTAGACATAAATATCCTGCAAGCTTTATCAACATTATTCTTCCAGCTGGCAATCAAACCGTGTTAACGGTGTTGTGGTGAAGTCAGTCTTTGTTTCTTGAGCTACAGAACACGCTTAGCACAAATGATGCTCTTCCACAACACATGAATCTCTTAAACTTTGTCAACTAAATTCTGCCCTGCAGTTCTTCCTGTCATTTCTGGTATTTTTGAAAGTTCAAGTTGTTTGCATTGCATGTGCAAGACTTATTTACCTGCAGTTTGAAGGCATTTGAATTTTATAGCCTATSCATGTATCAAAATACAAACTTTAGTGAAAAAAATGACCCTTCAGTTTTCTTACYCCTAAAATGTTCACAGATTAGGTGAGCTTTCTTTTCTGTCCTTCATATGCTGAGGGTGACAATGCATAAATTGAAAACTGTTTTTATTCAACTGGAGTTGAAATGTATGTGTTGGTGTGTGTGTGTGCGTGTGTATGTACCTGTGCACGTATGCATGCATGTGAATAGATATGCACGTCAGCTGAGAAAATAACCCCAATATTTATCTCCATAGAAGATTACAGCTAATCAGATATTGAGAGTGTTGAGGAGGAAGTCAGTTCAGAAACCCATGACCTGTAATGTTGGGCCAAATATACAATATTAAAATTGAGCAACATGTACATCTAATCTTGATATTTAGGATTTAAATAGGTCACCATCCTCTCTACTTTTTTGCTTTTTCTCACTAGATAAATAATATTAAATGCAAAAAGGAAATAGTATCCCAAGGCCATTCCAAACTATATTCAATGAAATTAACACTCATATTTGGGCTTGCTTATAATATATTTCTTGTTCCCAGCATTAAATATGCTACTTCACTGTAGGGACAAAACCCCATGTTCATATACAATGATGTAACCTTTAAGCCCCAAGAAATTTTCCCATCTATTGAAAAATCTGACACCTGGGAAAAAAAAAGTCAACTAAATGTGATACCAAATAAGTTGTTCTATTTGCTACAACAACAAAAAAAAAGGTTGAAAAAAACGGATTAGTCTTCATTTGCATGAATAAATGAAGTTACAGTCCAGTTACCATGCTAATCTAATTACTACTGGACAGATCTCTGAGTACATCTGCAGACATTTTTGTCAGAACTGAAAGAGAAAACAGGGAAAAATGTGACTATATTTGTATTGTCTAAATCCCTTTGGCAGCTGCAGTCTAATTTGTTTTSTAAGACAGAGCAACCACAAAACTGCTTCAAATGGTTTTGCCTAATAATTGTCTCACAGGGGCTGTTACATTGTCCTCACCTATCAAAGCACATAGGACATTAGCTGTAATGCCTTCATTTTAGCCTAATACTCTGTGACCTCTAAGGAATCCTTAGTTTTCCAGTTTAGGAAAATTTCTGGCTCCATATGCCATCAAGATTTGATATAATTTTGGCCTATTTGACACAATCTCTCTTATAAACTTTCATTTAATTTCTCTTTGTGAAAATGGAAATAGGGCAAAGGAGAAAAACAATTCTTCTGTGTCATACTGAACAATATAATTTTAAGTGCTTAACCTTTCCTAATATGCTTAAAGCATCAAAAAATAAATAGCTGCTGTCCTTGTTTTAACCGTTCTTTAATGAGGTAGAACATTGTACACAAACTCATATTTTATATGAGATTACATCATATCAAATGACTCTCAAGAATACTGCAGATATTTTAAAAATATTTTTTTTTTCTTAAAGTGAAGCATTTGCCAAAAAGTTCAACACATACTTAGAACATTTAGAGTACATATTCAAGCCCAGATTGTATTAAATATTTTGGATTAAATCCATTTGCAGTCTCCAAAATTGACTTCTAATGTGATAACTCTACAACTTGGATGTCACGCTTCTCTGTGTGTCTTGGCTTTGGCACACCACTCTTCGCATTCTTACCTTTTATAAGGTAATAATCACCCACTATGACTGAATGAGACCCCCCAGCTCAGAACAAAGAGAGGGCAGGCACGGGCTTCAGCCCCTTGTATTGCAGATGGCAGAGCACAGGGGTCCCACAGTGTGGGTTACTGCAATGCACCAAGAAACTTTCAGATGATAGCAGGGGTACAGGGGTCTACAGAAAAGCAGTACTAAATTCCCATTGAGGTTTTGAATGGAGACCTAATCTCTAGTCCATTTTTAAAAGAAATAACTCAGGTGCCTAAATAGAGACAACACAGGATATATACACAGGTATATAACCCATCAACACAGGGTATTTCCACGTGCATAAATTCTATACCAAAAACCCTCAAAGAGGAAAAGGCATTAAGATGTACCTCTATGCTCTGTATTCAATATTTCCTATTGACTGAAAATTTAGCATGCAAGCTATTAAGGCTTGCTCCCTGAAATAACACCCTGCAGACCTTGTACAAGAAGGAGTCTGATCAGTCTAACCAGTTCACAGATATGGATCCCAGTCTCCCAGTTCTTCAGAAACAGTCAGACCAAAATCTCCTAAAAGTCACCTTCTGAAGGCAGGAATTGAACCTGTACAGCAAATACAGATCTGTTGTCCCAAAATTTTGAACTCTTCCAGGAGCTGTGGACCACTTTGGCCCACGTCTCCATGTCCTTTCCACAGAAATCAGGGCAAAGAGGGAAGATTGCATGTTCTCCAGTCTTGGCTGCATGGGATCAGGATGCAGCCCAGACATTATTTCAAGAGAGAGAAGATGGTAATTGTTCCAATATACAGAGTTGAAACACAATCTAGGAGACTTGGATTTTCAAGAATGTTATAGAAATATGGCATTATTAGGCTAATACGGCTAAAATTTCAGCATTCAAAACTAACAGGGAAAACTTCAGAATTTCATTTTAGCTTAACACTTCTCTTATAAAGTTTATATACTATAATTCTAAGGCAAATGTACTGCAGAGGCTAAAAGCTAGAAATTGATTTGTATGCTATCAGATTCTGTTAAAAAGGAAAGTATTAACAAATTTCTCACTTTTATCTAACTGACATTTTAGCCCTGAAATGTGAGATTACAGTTCTCTTAAGAAGTCTAAGTATGATCTAATACTCAGTGAGGAACTTGGCAAATACAGAAAGAAAAAACAGTCATAAAATCAATATAAAAACAGATTTTACAATGGTAAAAATGGTTACTGTTCCGACCAATCCTTCCAGGCAATGACAAACTCAGTAATTAGATATCTGACCTTTCCCATTGTTCACACTACAGAGTGTTAACCTTCCCACATGACATATTACTGTTATTTTTAATGATTAAGTGATCTAGATGTTCAGCATATTCTGCCTAAGAATCAAAGTGTTCCTTTTTTCACATGCTCTATTTTCAGTAGTTTATCAATTTGCATATGACAATATTCCATTCTCACATGAAATGGCCCGTATTTGTGGCTCAAATTTGCAATCATTTAGAATAAATTTCTTGTGTGCATTGTTTCATTGCTGCAAGGTGATGATTCAGAGAATAATAATGAATTTAAGATTACCAGAAGATATTATAAAAATAGAAATCATTCATTCCACTCTAAACTTCACTTGTTATGACTAGCTTAACTGTGCAGCATATAAAGTCTGCTTCCTCAGTAATTTTTTTTGAGCTGAAAAATTTTTCAGAACAAATAGGTAATTATTATCATGAATAATAATTAATATTATTCAGAAAGTAGAAACTGCAATAACAAATTTTGTGTATGTCACCACATTAGTATGAAGGACCATTTATAGCAAGGAAACGATAGTGTCCTTCCAATTGGGCTGGAAACATGACTTACAATTTGCACAATGAAGGGAATTTTTCAGCAGTAGAAGATGAAAGGGGAATATATATTGCAAATTAAATGGGAAATTAAAAATAAACAGGCTGTGAAGAGTCTTGCAATCTATTTTGTCCTTAAACCTCAACTCCTTATCCCTTTTGGTTTTCCCCAGCTTGTGTCACTGCAGCACTGAGGAGAGACTATGCCTTGTGAAGGGAATAGTGAGTGTATGATACATTGTTCAAGTTTGTTTGGTTTATTTCATTGTCTGCAATGCTACCTTGTTTAAGGTTTTCTGTATGGACGATTATTGATGTTGCCTCTGTAGACTAACATATCTATTAAAGGGAGCAGGAAATCTAACGAAATTGATTCACATACAAAAGTGAATAATGTTTTCCTACACACAGTTTGACCTTAAAGTTCATTATTTTTAGAAACCTAGTATCGCTGGAAACATGGAACTCTTTTATCTTGGCCACATCTATGATTTTGAATTTTTAATCAGCGTACTTCCTGAAAGGGAAAATGTAAATGAACAAAGTCGTATTTTGTTAATTTGATTATATTTCTTTGAGTTTCTATATGAGTTCACCCTCACATACAGATATCCACCTTCGCATGCCTCATTTTCATGGACACCCATTAAGATCAATCAGAATTAACTTTAAAAATGGATTAGTTAAACTATATTAAACTCCTGCCTGGACACTCTCATTCAGAATTAAAGAGGGCTTGCATTTGGTTTAATTTAATTTATTCAGGATGTGAATCCACTAATCTACTTTAATTAATGATGCTCTGAATTCATGACTTTAGTCAATTTGGGTTAACTTTCACAATTGCATTAATGTAGACAAGTCCTAATGTAATTCCAAACATAAAGCAGTATTACCCTAAACAATTTATATATTGTGACTCCATGTCCAAAGCCAAGATATATTTCATGAGCTCCTGGATGAATTTCCTGGGTTTGTGAAGCCAGAAAGGCCAAGATGCAATCTAAATTCACAGAAGACATAGCTTTTTTTTTTGAGCCCACAAATAAACAACCTGTTCAAACAACTGGATGGAGGTAAATGCTTCTAGATGAAAGATAGGTGATGGAACTTTAAGCATGTGGGTCACTAAGTATCCCACAACACTTTTCACAGGATTAAAAGTGTTATTCCCAAGACACCCTGAGTAATTACCTCCTGTCTTTCCAGCTCCAGTTGCAATTTAAGTTGGCTGCAGTAGTCTCTGCTTGGCAGTGTAAGAAAGGGAATTCTGCTCTGTGCTCCTGAGCAGCTGCAACTTTGCACTTCAGTGGTGGATTAAGCAACCTGTGTAACCTGCAGTGGTTAGCAACCTCAAAATCCTCAGAAAGAAAAAAATATAGAACTGTTTATACACGTTTTCCCTTGGATTTGCTGTTTTCCCTGAACTGAAGGGCACTGCATATTGGTATTTCAGCAATAGGGAGACTTGACAGGGACTCCGTGCTTTGCAGTATACCAAATACTTGCATGAAAAGAAGCCTAAATGCACATTAAGGAAGTCACAATTAAAATCATCTTAATTAATTGGTAATTTAGTTAACATTTTAGTTAACATTTTAATTCCATAAGCATCAATGCTTAAATTTGTTAAATACTAACTTTAAGAAACTTTGAAAGTTTAAAAAGTCCTTTTAAATTCCACTAGCCTAAAAGTAACTGAGTTCTTCAGCTACAGAAAATTAACATTTTTCTTTCATGCCTGCATTTTTCTGTTTGTTACTTTAACAACAGATTTTTATGTTTTCTTAGGACAAAGCCATAGCTAACACTACACCTCTTACAAATAAGTAGCAGGTGCAATTGTTTCTTAGTCAAAAGATATTTTTATTCTTGCAACTAATCTTTTTTATTGATAAAATAAACATGATGTTATATAGCTAAGTGTAGTGGCTAAATGGCTAAACAAAATCATTAAAAAATTACCTGTATTTACTGAAAGTTATTTAAAAAGTAAATTACTTTACACATCCTCAGAGCCTCAGGATGATGCCCTTCCCTCCCCCCCACACTTACAGTTGTGGCTTTGCTTTCTAAAAAACCCCATTCAAAACAGTAGGATATCTGCTTTCTCATTTTAAATATAGTGCAACTATTGCAGTGTACTGTCCTATAGCATAGASTAAAATTTGTAAATCTATAAGTTTCTAAGTTGAGAGAAAACTTAATACAAAACAAATTTCATATATATTTTTATTTTAATCAATAAAAAAGTAAAAAGCATATTTTTAAAATTATTTTTGAAAAAAGGCACTTTGTGAGTTTATACTTGCAAAAAATTCTTGCATGTTGCCTATAAAACACCTGTCTGGTGATTTTTCTCTTTTCTCTCCTCCTAAGTATTTACTTACTGCCACTAGAGTAGCTTTTCTGATTTTCATCCAAGAAGCAGTTAGGTGGTTTTTGAATTGCAGCTAAAAGTATGAATAATGTTTAGCATAGCTATTTTTTTATTTTTTTATTTTACATAATAGGTGACGACAYGGACATCACAGTATGGTGGCATCTAGAAAATTGGTTGGGTAGCTGGCAAATGGAAACCCTGATGTCCTAAAAGCCTAATAAAAGCACTACCTTTCTCTGAAATTGGTACTATGAGTGTCTTTCCTTCCTACATGTAGTAATGGTGAATCCATTATACATGCAGTGATAGTGGATGTAACGCTCCTACTTGTACAGCACATTCTGGTCCAGACTTCTGAATACACTGTTCAAAAATGTGTGAGTAATCTGTATTCCCTTTTTAAATACAAAGCAACTCCTGCATGGAGACCTTAAACATTTCACCCATGGCCACTGAATGGCTTAGTGTCCATCACAAGAGGGCTCAGTGGTGGTGGTAAAACAGGGCACATCAGTGCACACACCGAGAATGTTCATTTTCCTATGTAAGTTGTTACCATCTACCTGTCACAACGAGTTGCCACCAGGAAACTATTCTGATTTGAAAACTTTAGGATGTAAACATCTTTCAGCTGAAAACTTGTAGAGTGGAAACTGCTCTATCAGAAAAAGCTCGGAAAGATTATTAATCATAGCACTTGAGCAGGTCAGGTCTGCTAAGGACCTGAAAAATCCTGTGYGGAAAAACTAAATAGGTCCCTCATGAGAGATCAGGAGGAATCTATGAACATAGTGCAGAGATAACCAAGGATTTGTAATTGGRCTACTTGAAAGATTACAAGTTTATAAAAGTATTGTTTCAGATGTAGGGTCTAAATGCAGGTCTCACTGAAAAAGCCAAGTGACATGACAAAGTTTAAGAGCTGATATTTTGAGTCTAAATTCCTGAGATATTATTGATCATGTTTTTTTAAAAATAACTGGGGGACTTTCTCGTATTCTTGTCACTCTACCACTTATTTACCTTTTCCTGTTGCTTTTGAAAGATTTTCGAGGAGGTTCTGCTAAACACTTCTGGTTTTGACAGTCTGAAGTTTCCAAGCTCTGAGACATCTCCAGGCATTGTGTGGCAATTGATTAGTCTTTTTTGGAGAAGGACCATGAACAGCTGGAACAGTTTACAAAGTGAAAAATCCTTAAAGTGCTAGGGAAACAGGGAAATATATTTCTGTAACACTCATATATTTGTAGTGACTCTTCAAATAGTATGTTGAGTTTGCACTAAAAACTCACACATATCTATATACAATAAGGTCAACCCATTTACAGTATCAAAAAAACACTGATGACTCTGCTGATAAAACTTAGGGCCATTCAAGGTTGTTTTAAAATTGTTAAAATTACCAAGAAGCAGTTGAAGTGAACTTGCTGAACTATTGTTTGGGATACCTCAACAGTATTGTTAAAGTGTCAATTTCAACAATGTTCCATTAATAATTCTTAAAAAGCCTATGACTGAAGCCCTCCAACATCGACCACAAGGGTTTTTCAGGAAAAATACAATTTAATGCAGCTCTATTAAGAACATTTTTCAGTAGAGCAGCAGGCAGGAGTGGTTGCTGGTTGCTTAGCAATAGTAACTTGGAAGGAAAAGTGTCTGGTCCTTTGAASATATGTAGGGGTTCATGTGTATTTCTGTGGTGCATCCATTCACATATATATATATACACACACATATATACTCTGTTGAAATGTGTATGATTCTCATTTTTAAAGAGATATGCTTAATGGAGAGAAGAAGGAAAAAAAGAAAGAATAGTAGTTCAGACATGACTTAAATTAGTTTTCTGATAAGTAATTTGGGATGTTCATCTACAGCAATGCTGTATACCATGACAGGAAACCCAGTAGGTTTAAGAAGAAAGAAAAGCCAAATTAAAACACTAGGGTGATGGGTTTTATCAGCCACAAGAACTTCAGGCAAGACACTTACTTGTCTGTCACAAAGAGTTCTATCAGTATTGAATGCTACAAATTCATAGATAGCTGTGCCGGTTTGGCCAGATGGCTTTTCCAATCAGTGATTGTACAAATCCATGCTTTTAGTGATTGGCTGGAAAAAACGAGGTTTATCTAATTTTTTCTGTCAGGCTGCTTATTGCTCTGTACTAGAAAAAGTTAAAGATGAACTCTTCCTTAATATCTTCCCCAAATTTCAATATTTCAGAACAGAAATTATCTCTAAGTTTAGCAGACTCACATTAAATTATTTTGTTTCTCATTTTGCAAAATGGCTTTGCCTAGTCAGCATCCACATTCAAATTTGTATTTGCTTATTTCTTGCAGACAGTCACTCATTAGGAGTTGATACAGAAGGCTAGACATAATGATGCTGCTTAATCTCACAGGTTTTATTGCAAACGGTTAAATGTTTACCAGCTTGCTGTAGTCGTGTCTGAAGATAACAGACTTTACAGCTTCATTATTTAAATCCAGACCTGATTTTCAGGCATAATTCTGAGATCAAGTCTGCAAAGGAGTTCCAAGTACTTCTACTAAAACTGACCTGCAATGAATACTTTTTCTTCCAGAGCCATGAGTAAATGATCTTAAGACCCTTTAGAAAACAACCAAAAAAACAAGCTACCATCCATCTTAATGCCACATGATTCACTGATGAGGCTCAGAAATTCATTTGAGATTGAACTAGGTAATCAGATGCATTCTTCTAGTTTGTCCAAACATTGTTCAGTGCCCAGTTCTTCAACCAAAGTGGCTTTCAGGTGAAACTGGAAAACAAAGGCTTAGAGATTTGTCTAGTAATAGAGTAATTTTTTCTGCCATTTCCCATGGGTTTTGTGTTGACATGAGTACATAATTAGAAGGCAATTAGTAGCATACGTGGAAAGCAGCAGTGGAGACCCTATCATGCCTAGAAAAGAGAAGGCTTTGGGGTGACCTAATTGCAGCCTTTCAGTACCTGAAGAGAACTTACAGGAAAGATGGAGCAAGGCAATTTAAAAGGGCACATAGTGACAGGACAAGGCAGAATGGCTTCAACCTGAAAGACAGCAGGTTTAGATTAGATAAGTGAAGGTATGCACTGGAACAGAGAAATTGTGGATGCCACATCCCTGGAAGTGTTCAAGGCCAGGCTGGATGGGGCTCTGAGCAACCTGGTCTAGTGGAAGGTGTCATTGTCCATGGCAGAGGGTTTAGAACTAGATGATCTTCAAGGTCTTCTTCCAAACCATTCTATGATTCTATGACTGATTCTATGATTCTATGTCTCTTGGGAGACACTTGTTCCAATGATTAATTGTTCCTGCTGTAAAAATTTCTTTCTTATGCTGAGATAAAGTTTTCCCTGTACCCGCTGGCCCTTATCTTGTTCATGTGGCTACTTGTGAAGAGACTGGTTTCTTTTCTAACTTCAGAGACCAGAATATAAACAGTTCTTAAGCGAGGCCCTATCCATGACTAAAATCAGGATAGACTTTTCCAGAGGTATATAATAGTTGCACTTCGGTCATCCCTAAGAGACTGATTCAATGAGAGATGTTTCCTGAGCTGCCATCTCTAACAGATGTGCTTTTGGATTGTATCATTATTAACTATGAAATGCCCCAGTTCTCTTCAATATCACCAAAGACCCCTTTGGCATATTTGTGGTTCTTCCTGTAATGTCATTAATCAGCATACTAAAGAGGATGAATATGAAAAATTATCCTTGAAAAATTTCATTACTAATCCCTATTTAGAGAACTCTTAATATAAACATTTTCCATTCTCTTGGTTAGCCAGGTCTTTAGCTCTCTTATAGCTCTTCACTTTATTTCTATGAGGTACAACTTAAGTCACTCTACAGTAGCAATTAAGCAAATTTTCTATTTAAATCTAGGTAAGTTAGAAAACTCATATTGTATTTGTTTTATAAGTTTCGGGTTGGGGTTTTTATTTCCTATAGAAGCATATTTAAATAATTGTCATTTACCTTTGTTCTAATTGTGTATATTTTATCATTATTTGTTTCCCCATGCTAATTTGTTGTCCTTGAGAATATATTAAAAGATGTTTGAAATTTGGGCACCAAAATTAATGCCAGTTAATTTTTTCCACAGTTGCAGAGACTGAGGTGAAGGGTTGCAGAAGGGCTTGAGGAAGCAGAAAAATAATCTTGCATATTATTGTCTCAATACCTTATACTCAAATTCTGAACAAAGTAAATTGAATGTTAAGTAATAATGCATAATAACACATCCAGAGAGATGACAATAAAGACTAAAGTACAACAAACTGGAAGCCAATCAAAAAGGCAAAGCACACAAATGAAACAACAAGGTTAAAGATGCTGAATTTGCAGTGTTTAATAAAGATTTATAGAGAAAGAATATCATTTAGCATAGAAGAAAAAAAAATCTATTAGCAAATATAATCTCCCTGATGCAATTCCTTTTTGGTACATGTTAATTCTTCTATTAACAAATCTCCAATGATTTTGCATTGAATATTCAAGGGAACTGAGTCAATATTAGGGAATAATATAATTTCCTGCCAGAAAGGAATGGATTCATTACAGCTACTGAAAATTCATTTGAACACATGAAATAAAATATTGCCAGGTATTATGTGATACAGGACCCAAGTGCTTGAGACCTATGGAGTTTTCATGGTAACCACCACCCCTGAATCCAGGACATAAGATGTCTGATCTGGAAGCAGTCTGCCTCATTGTTCTCATCTTAATTTAGATTTTTGTTGGTTTCATTAAAATATTATGTTCCAAAGTACAGTACTTTGTACAAAGATTTACATATAGAATAAAACAAGAAATTGATATATTTTATATTTGATACTAATGAAGACCCACCTTAGTGGTTGTGTGGGGGCCAGTACCATGCCCTGTTTCTGGTCTGAAAAGCTTTAAAAGATCCTTACCTACTACAAAATTACATCCTACTTCTTAAAATGAGTACAACTAAAGCACCTTGTTGAATAGATATGAGTGATTGACTGACTTTATGCACAGGTAAGAGGAACATACTTTTAAAATTACTTTTAAATTAACTTTGCTTTTTTTATTTAAGAAAATATAGGAATTCAAAATGCATCTAGAAAATGCAGCAAAAAATCTTCCCTCTTTTGTGTGATTCTATCACTAGGTTTTGACTCACCACAATTAAAACATACCTAAGTAACACACATAGAGTAAAATACAGGTAATTTTGATTTTTAACTGGCAAAAATGACCAGATAACATTTAGATTCTTTGGTGATGTCTGAATTATTCATACACACTGCAGTATGTATCTCACTGTTCATGATTCCTACACAAAATAAGCATTAATTACATTCAGAAAACATTTCTCATACAGCTACTTTGATAGTCTACTAACAACTAATATACAGTCTGTACTCCTTTAAAAATGCTCTGTAATCTGAGTTAGGGAAGGGGCCTGGTCCATAAAGTGTTGGCATTTGAGGTTCAAGCCAATAACCACAACCGACTTCCTAATGTCATTTGTGTCACAGCTACAGAGGGAAGATAACTTTAGCTAGAATTCAAGCATTTGGATCTGGAACACAAACTGGTTTAYAGCCAGCACAAATCATGCAAGCATTTAATCTTCCTCAGGGACTAGAAATTATATTAGCTGTTCACATGCCGTAACACTGCCAGACTGCAATTACTGCTGAAGGGCTCAACACAGGACTTGAGCCCCTTGAAACCCAAGGGCACTACTGGGTACCAGTGCTTTGGGACTCCCCAGATGGACTTTTACCCCCTCCCTGGTGTTTTCAGCATGTTTTCACTCCTCCCCTTTCCTATTCCACACTTAAACAACAAGAACCCTCACTTTAGCACTTAATGACTAGGGAAAGGGGTGTGTGAGGAGCAGAGAACAAAACTAAAGTTCAATATGTCCCTCTGCTAATTTAATAATTAAAAATATTCCCTCTATAACCTTGTTCAGAGCAGCACTTAAGTTCCTCTGAAATCTGGGGCTCTATTCACACTTTAAAGTGAAGTGCTTTGTTGGGCAAGGGTCTTCATACAGATAATAAATTTACTTCTATGCCCATTCAGGAGCTCAGAAACATTCCTTTTGCAATAACTAAGAAAAATAATTTAGAAAGCCTTTTTACTATAACAACAAAAAGTTATTTTGGCTTTGAAATAAGATAGAAAATTTCTGCCTTCAATGAAAAGGCTAAGCGTTTCATCAAGAAATTGAAAACAAAACCCCAGATACTCTTGCTTCTGTTGCTTTTAGATGTCTGTTTTCTGTACATTAGAAGAAAGAAGAGTGTTTAAAGACACTTTTTTTTATATTCAGCCAAAATTTACATTTCCTGGGAAGAAAGGAACAAAACTATCTGACAAAGACCTGCCTCAATCAATTAAGAATTCTAAATATTGTTTTACACTTTAAGAAGGATTTTTCATTGAGCTAGTTTCCTTATGACAACAGTCTTATCTCCTGTAAGAGTTGCTGCCATGGTGCATGTGTTTGATAGTCTGCATGTACTTCCTGCTTTTCTTTCTTGGTGTGAAACAGGAAAATTTTGTGCTGTGACAGCTCAACTTCTTACAGTCACCCTGAAGTCACACACAGAGAAACAGTGTCTTGGCAGCATCAGGAACAACTCATTTCTCCAACAACTGAGTTGCTAATACCAGAGTAGTAATGTGCAATCACAGAGGTAGAGAGGATCAGTGAACAGTAAGATATTCTGATATTGAAGTCATTTTTCACACCTCTAGTAAAGTGAATATATTACATTCATTCATCTGTGTTGAACCTTAATTGTCAACCTGCGTTTATGGACTCACAGGGCTTTTAAAAATACTTGTCATCAGAAGGTGTGCACTATTACAAATTTCATTAAAAGCATATTTAAGGCATGTCAAATTGTGTTCCCCATCACCAAAAAGTAATGATCCATCGCATATTTATTTTTGCAGCCAGCTAATGAAATGCAATGAAAAGTGACACAGCAATGCCTAGCTGCAGAACAAGTGCATATGTTTTCAGGATGAATAAAGTTCTTACCATTCTGACTACTGTCAGACTTAGCCAGTGATCAGAATTAAAAAAAAAAAAAAATCATCTCCTTATTGGTGTGCGGTTTTAGTCACATTCATACATATATGTTTTAATAACTTGAGTGCTCTGTTTCATTATAGATGTAACTAAATCATAGTAAACTGGGGATTTTCAAGGTGTCCTTCACAGAAATATGTGGTACTTCTTCAAATAGAGATACATCTCCTAACTGGTACATTCTTTGCACTGCAATCAGTGTGCTCTGGTAGTACTAATACTGTACTGTAGTGCAGTGTACAGTGTATCACGTAGCTTTACATACTGTCTTAGTGCAAGACAAAAAAATAATAATCAAAAAAAGAAATATTTTCCTGAGTTAGAAACCATAAAATCATTAAAAAATCTCAGTATATTTCATGCTCATAGAACAGATAGTATTCTTCTATCATCAGATCTGGGCTGAAATCTCCCTGGAGGAACCTCTCCAGCCATGAAACTCCTTTGACCTGGCTTTCAATCAGTACTGTGGGAACAAGCCTTGGCAGTGTGCATTCTTTGGAGTCATAGTCATGAAAAAATAATGCAGATGCAATTTCATGTGTGTTTTTGTAGGCAACCCTAGTCTAGCTGTAGGGCAGATTTCAAGTCACTCAACTTCAARGCAAATCAAAGCAGAGAGGAATAATTTCCTGACTCTTTGACAGGGACACAAACTCTGAACAGAGTACGGTCACATTCTGCCTGGAAACTGTAACAGCTGCAGCAAACATATGGAGCTGCCATGGAAGAAAAGATGTTTGGTTTGTGGAGTGAGACCCTAATCAAAGTGATTGATGCTGGATATGATGCAGAAATGCAGTAGAGTTCACTTTTGAAGGAAGATACTCGAGAGATAAATACAAAATGTTCTAATAAATGGAGCAGGCTGAAACACCTGTAATACCTCTAGGATAGATGTTAAAATCACTTAGCATTATATTAGCAATGAATCATTTTCCTTAATATAAAATATAAAAGATAAAAAGTAAAAAGGAATCACTGATCCAATATTAACCATGACATATCTGATTTTTTACACTGTTACTTTATTCTCTTTTTGGTAGTTGAAACTGTTATGCTACATATTGGAAAAAGGTGTGATATAGCAATTTATTTTTAATARGATACAAAACCAGAGTATAGGCAATGAATCTCTTGTTAAAGGCCAGTTTTTTGAAGTCATTGGACCTTTGCCATTGTTATTCTTTTTGAGTAATTAGCTCAGTATTCTGAAGAGCGAACACATAATTTCCTGCTAATGAATCAGCAATACACAAGTATGGTAAGTCATGCTAATTTTCATCTTTGTTACAAGACAGTGACATGAGCAATAATGGTTGCTGTTTCAGAAATTCTTCAGAGACTAAGACAAAAGCTGAGAAAGGCTATTTCTAACTCACTATTTTCATGAAGAGCTGGTACACTCAGGGTACCCTTCTTCCACACATGTAAACTGAAAATAGTAATTTTGCAGGTGAGAATGGCACAGGCTTATTTTCTAAAAGAGTTTTGATTGAATTTCATGCTGCTTTTCTTTCCATACATCTTTTACTTTTTATCATATGTAAGGAAAATGGTAAATCATTCTTATTAGATGCCTATTTGGCTGGGGAGGATGCTACTTAAAAGAATATTTGGGAAAGCCATAGTCAGGCAACACATTTTTTTAGTTTCCAATATCATTTAGAATACTTATAAACTTTAAGTGGTCGACCTTAATTGAGCAATAAAGAAAATTACATTAGTCTGAGTAAATGGTTAAATAAAATCTCAAGTGCAACAGAAGTATTCTACTGTGAGACTGACAGATGGATCTGGATCCAAGCTAAAAACATTCTGTGCATCCTCAGGCTCTAGAAAATGACACCTAGACAACATACCTATTGCTCTGCTAGCAACAACATGTGGAGAAAAAAAAAACACATAAAAAATTTGGGGTAACTAAAATGAGGGAAGTAACTTAGAATGGACAACTATCTTATAAATAATTCAATTCACAGGAGATTTTTTCCCAGTCACTATAACAGAGTTTTCAGCTGTCTGCAGAGAGTTTTCTATTTGGATGAACATATTTTCTGTTAGAATAGTCCAGGTAGTGAAGTGACTGGCAGTAAAAGCTTGTGCTTCCAGATACAGTAAATCTCTTTTGTATATTTATGATATTTGGCAAATGTCCTGCTCTTAAAATCATGAGTGCATTTACCTCCCGCTGCAATAATTGAAAGCCAACAATTCTCTGGACCAGTATAGCTAGGATCACTAACTACAGGACTATACAATTATCTCAGTCAAGTCCTTTCTTATATAAGCAGGCTTTAGGATAGATGAAATTAATTTTCTTTCAGAAATATTTTAATTGCATAGCAATCTGTTTGATATCAAGAATTCCTTGCAATGAAAAGCAGCAAAAGCTTTTTGGGCAATCACCAAAGGCTCAAATTTTTCCTTGTAATGATTTTACTGTATAGTCCAAGCAATTATATATAATTTAACACATATTACATTTTGAAAGGAAAGTCAATAGCTTGCCTATCCTCCTAAACTTTAAAATCTGATGAAAAATATCCATGACAATGGCAATAATCCTGTATTTGTCCAACCACGTGTTTAGGGACAGGACTACAAAAAGGTTTATGTTATAATTTTCCCCCACTCCACTGCTCTAAAGAGAATAATTCATTTAGTTGGGTGCCTGCAGCTGCTGGTGCTCTCTCTGCTCACAYAGCCACACAGTATCCTCACCTGAGCAGAGAGCAGGGAGACCAGCTTACATCCAGCTCCCTCCTTCACATACTGACAGTAAAGTCAGGATCTGCATAACTCTGGAACTGACCCATGGCTGTGCACCCAGGAAATGGTACCTAATTTCTGAAGCAATGTATATATATATATATATATAAAAATATATATATAAAGCCCTATTGCACTTAAGGGTAGCTCTCCAAAGATTTCTTTTCTCCCACATGTAGTTTCTCACTTTCAAAAACTGTGAAGAGAGTCTTACTGATGAATGTTGTATTAAAAGCTTGTCTTCCTTACATTTATTCTAGATACGCTTTAGACTTTAGATATATTAGACTTCTTGAAATACTGAAGTTACACTCTACACCACGATAGAAGCATATTCTGAGGAATAGTCACGAGCAGGTTGAAAACTCATGGGTAAGAGTCAGAGACCAAGGCAACAAACGGAAATCAGTGTTTGGAGTCTGCTGCAGGCTGCTCCATCAAGGGGAGCCTGTTGCCAAAGCCTTCTTGCTCCAGCTACAAGGTCTTGTCCTGCTGGGGGACTTCAACCACCCCAACATCTGCTGGACAAGTAGCCCTGTGAGCTGTAGGCATTCCAGGAGAATCCTGGAATGCATGGAGAATAACTCCCTAAGACAGCTAAGAAGTCTACCAGAGGGGATGCAATACTGTAATTTAGTAATATGAGGGAAACTCATAATTCAAAACTTTCTTCATGTATAATGTTTTCCAGTTCCTGCAACTCTGAGGACAAAGAATGCAGCAGAAATCACAAGAACTTCAGAAAAAAAAAAAAAAAAAAAACAAACCAAATCTAGATTCTGCGAATGGATACAGTACCTACCAGGATCAAAATCTGGGACCAGAAGGACAATGTCCTCTGCAGATCACTAGAGACTTTAACAAATTCAGTTGTATATCACTAGCTTTAGAATAAATAGACAGAATAAAAGAAGTTACAKGAGTCACAAGAGTTAGACTGTGAGGAATTAAAATATTTGGTTTCACCTCCAAAATGAAAATTGGAAAGTGGAAATGTGGACACAAAAGTCCACTTTCTCTGCCAACCTATAGTACACAGATGCTTTTCCAATGTTTTGCAAAATGTGTTTTACAAAATCTCCATGCCCCAGGTCCAAATTTATCTTAAATGTATATATACATGTAAAATAAAATTTAAAAAATGGACAGCCAACCACTACTTATTAGATTCAGTATAACACTCACAAATTGATATGTCTTGATTGTCCTTAAGAACATTAATTAACTTTACAGTGAAACATAAGCATACAGAAATATACCTTTTAAAAAAGAACACGCATTTTCAAATGACATACATTGCAAAACACTTCATTATATTCTAATGGTATTTAGACACGACCAGCAACRTGTGAATTTGTCAGCAGATGACCAAGAAGGTGGTGGACATGACTCTGAAATGAAAGATTCCTCCTTGCTTATCCAAGAAAAAGAGATCAAGGAATATTGTTTCATCGAAATTCTACTTAAAAATGCAGCTTTGAAATTATACAGTTCAGATTTTAGAGACGTAAGTGCAGCATGTGCAATAACTAAGTAGCAAATATGTATTGGTAGGAGCACTGGTATTAGCAGCAAGCATAGTAGGTGACTGGTATTCTTTCCATAAAAGATACATATTCATACTTGGTAAAGTAACCAAGTATTCAATCTTTCTTTCCAAAGGAAATTATTTTCTGTCTTTGTCATAGAGGCAACAGTTGAGGCTATTCTTCAGTTTTGTTGTCTTTCCACTATCTGAACATCTTATATTTTTATTCTTACAACACCCCTAACTCAAGGTGCAATTGCTGCTGTCTAATTATTATTGAAGAYAGTTGTTTTCTACATCTTCTAGGATATGGATTTTTTAAAATTTATTTTGATTCATTCTAGCAAACAAAAGATAACTACTGTATTACTGATTTAGTGAAAGGTCCCAATAAATCAAGAGAATTCTGCAAGAGGAAGGAAGGATAGTCTAACTCTCAGACATCTAAGTTTATATTTAAAAGTCCTTTTTCCTTTCAGAGTAATATGTCTGTAATAAGTTGTCATAGACAAATGAGGTTTTAGGGAACTGCATCAAATTCATTGACAGGTAGAAATTACAGTTGTGACCCTATCTAAAGCTTAATCCTTTGCTAAGTCAGTTCCTTCTCTTCCTCCTCTTATCTCTCAGTTTCTTATGTAGGCTTCTGTAGCTTGCATTGGCTTGATTTCCTACATCCAAGGTCTTCCAGTTTTGCAATAYAGCTTTTTTTCCCCACATTTCTTTAGGCTTGCCATCTTGCCTTTTCCTCACTGTCCTCTAAATGTTAGTCATCATGCTCCACAGCAAAGTTCCCAGCTTCAGTTGGACTTTCAGTTTCCTCAATTTTTATCAATCCTTGTCTCCCAAATATCATTTCCTCTCCCAAATTGACACAGTGCCAAAACATTGCAACGTTGCAATAAGATCTTGTCAACTCTTCCTCTTTCCATCTTGAGAGGTCTTTGGATTATTCTCCGCCAAAGTTATGTGACGTTTAAATATAGACAAACCTGGACTCAGAGGAGTTTACAATACTGCTATCCTTTCTTAAGTACTGCCCTGTGATAAATATCTTTCTCAGATATGTACCCATATCTCAAAGCTCATGAATATTTTGGTGCTAAAATACCAGTGGATATATCTAAAATTTGCCAACAGTGACTGTTTGAGCAACAGGTGAATACAGCTGACATCTAATTCTCCTTTATTCCTTGCTTATGAGAGATGTAAATTCCCAGGAAAGCCTAAACTTGAGTGAGACTCTCCTTTTCCACTCTATTTCTACTACAACAGCTTCCTATTCAACCACTTTCTCCTAAATCTTTATATTTTCCCTTTAAGTGGAGTTTTTATTTTGAGTGGTTAAATATCAGATATATAATTGTATCTGTGAATTAACATTTGCTTGTCTCCTGTGACTCAGATTCCAGAAAATCAGAAAGCTGAAGAAGTACACCAAGAATTAAACTGCATTATTTCTCTCTAAGGAAAGAATGTAATATTATCACACATAGTTTTATGTATATACTTTATGTATGATTATTATGTGCAGTTAAAAAGATGCTTGTGTTCACTGTTTAAAAAAAAAAAAAAACAAAAAACCAAACAACTATTCTTTGCCTAATTTCCTTTTGTAGAAAACAAAAAGTATTGGTTAATTTTCAAGGGAGTTATTACCAGAAAAATGGAATGTGAAACTCATAACCGGCACAATAAATGAAGAAATTGATATTAATTTCACTAGGAGAAGAGCTGGACCTAAGTTTGATATACAAGTAAATACAAGATGTAAGCAGATAAAGAATTCTCAAAGAAGATTGAAGTCAAATGTCCACCTGTTTCTATCTATTTTATTTACTTGACTTCACTTGACACTCATCCTCTCTTGAAAAAGAAAGCAAAATCAGTACAAAACCTTCTAAACCTGATCAAGAAACTCATGTGAAAATAAACACATGAAAATAGCCACGCTTTGATTTGGAACAAGTTTTCAGCACACATAAGTGAGAAGATAATCACTTATTTGGGAATTACAGCTGTATTTATTTGTCCTTACAGATTTTGAACAAATGAGTCTTTACATAACAGTTTTTGACAATGCAGTATCTGTATTTTAACAAGACACAGTTCATTAGTGCTCATTTTTAGCCACAAACACAAGTCATACTGCTGAATACATCAAAACCTGTAAATCCTACTAATTAGTAACATTGGCAGTTATGTGATATTTTATTGTTGTTCATCAGACAGCTTTATTTTGGTTTAAAAATGGTAAAACTAAACGGCTTTTATCCTCTGCCATTCTTCATTTACAATCTGATGTGGGGACAAACCCACACATAATATGGTCTTATTAACCAAAAGCAAATGCAACTGAAAAAATCTCTGCTGATAAAATAATCTTTTTGCAATTTCTGACATCACAATAGACAAATTGGCAATCCAGCAATTCAAGATTATGTGCATCCTAGAAAAAAAGTGAATTTAGCTGATAACATTATAAATCTTATATCTCTTTTAAAGTAACATTTACAGAAGTTCTTATTATCTTTACATAAACTCAAACAACACAGCCTGACTTCATTCTCACTGTAATAAAATCAGATACTTCTTTCTGTATCCATTAGAAAAGTTTGCATCTGTTTTATTTACTTGGCTTTGTTAGCAATTCGTAATCTTACCTTTTGAAACACGCAGCAAAATAAAGTACAAAGTATTCTAGATCTAGTCCAGTATCTCAGTGCTTGTACTTTAAGAAGAACTAAATAGGCATAAAGTCAGTCCCTCAGTTTGAACATGAAGTGGGGAATATAAACCCATGCAAAAATAAGAAACCAACATTTGCAGGTGCTTCAGTACATGCTTCTCTTAAGCACTCAAACAACTCTGAAGTCACAAACCTCTTTCACTTGGAGAGGAAAAAACTTGTTTTACAAAAGAAACTTCTACCTTGAAATAGTCAAACACCTTTAAACAGACATTATTAGGCAGCAATATTAAGCAGTGTGTCAAGCGTTGCTCTGGCAGCCAACAAACCCTGCACAGTAGCCTGGTTCAGCAGCCTAAGCAGATGCATAAATTGCCAGCTGAAAGGTGTCCCTCATTCACGTCACCCAGAGAGGGGCGAGTCTCTGCAGGCTGTGTCACACACCAGCATCAGGATCTCTCAGCTAGCCCAGCACAATATGCCACACTCAAATGCCAACAGGTGGCCACACGAAAATCCTGCCCCTAGTCAATACAGGCATTGACCTGAGGCAGGAGATTCATTTCACTACTCAATGTGACCACTTCAGAAGCAGAGCAATTGCTCCTTAAATGTTTAACTTAGCAGGTGCCCATTTATGATAGTGAAATTTTGAACACATGGCAGGGCTGTGGCYATTCTTGTGACATCTGAAGACAGAWAAYTTATTCCAGAATGGTATCCCTGCCTCAGACATTCRGTGTCACAGAGTCCCCAAAATAAATACCAGCACCAGACAATTGATCTTATATGCAGTAAAGACTAATGAAATGTCTTTACAAAGAGGTGTCAAAAAGAAAAGTSAAATTATACAGATTGGAATCTCTATTAATACCAAGTATGAGCATGAAAGCCTAAGAGAAATGAACAGAAAATAAAGAGCCAAGAACAAATTATTTCCAGAGTATGGAATAAAAAACTGCTGAAAATTACCAGTGTAATACCTGAGTTGTGAAGGAGCTGGGAAAATGTACTCTTTTGAGGGGCAAGAAATGTTATTTTCTTCTATTTATCTTCAGAAGTCCCAAAAAAATGTAAGCATTTAGTGCTTGAAAGGWCAAAAGTAGACCCCCCAGGGCCTTTTTCTTTCTCATGAAGAAGACAGAGATTTTATTTACCATTTTAAGTCTAAAGAAAAGTTAATTTTGAAATGTCACATCAGAAGGTCATTAGAGAAGCTTGATTTCAGAAAAGACATCTTGCTGCAACATATCACTATCATTTCACAAAACAAATGCTTTCAGAAAAAAATTTAAAAAAAAAAAGGCTTTATTCTAATGAGTAGAAGCACATAAAACATGCATAAAATTGTTATAAATCCAAATGGTGGATTCTTAGATAAATGTCTTCAGGTTTCTGACACACAATTTAGATAATTTRGTGAGAATAAATCCAAAAGAAGCATCTAAAACAAGCACCTCCATATTGAGCTAGAACTTGTAAGAGCTCTTCCTCTCTATTGTTAAGAAAAAAAATCTGCTAGAAATTACATATTTGTGCTTACATGGTAGTTGAAATACCACAGCAGAAGGAGACTTATATTGTTCAAAAATGTGTTCTTATACACAGCCAAAAAAATATCAGTCCCAGTTTAATTGTTCTCTTTGTTTTGTATAACAGGTCAGCAACTACCAAGCTAATACTTGAGGTTTCATTTCATAAAAAACTGTTTACTCTCAGGTAGCTGTTGTATTTTATAGACTGTAAGGAATTAACAAAATAATGCCTTCTGAATGTCTGTTTCACTGGGAGTTGTCATAGGAAGAGGCTGAATGTCTAATCCTGCATAGTGACATTATACTGGCTTGTTTTCAAAGATGAAAATCTTGAATTCTATTTAAAATGAGATGATGTTCCACAGCAATATATAAAAACCAGTCCACTGGACAGGTGGAAGAAAACAAAGGCATTCATCACAAAGAGATCTGACTGCTTAAAGAGAAAAAGGAAAGCAGCACAGATACATGGATTTATGTCCATCGGGCCAGAAGCAGCAACATTTTTGCTCATGTCACAGACTTTGAGTTATTCCTAAAATGAAATGATGAAGTGGAATCATGATCCAGTGCTTTCTAAGCTTAATGTACTTCACTGTTCCTATCTGCATTTTTTTTCAGTCTATCTGTCTCTTTATTTATGATCAAGGAAAGAAGAGAGAATGAGAGATATTCTTTCAAAAATTAATCCTTGTCTTTCTACTAGAAACCACTTAAGTTGACTGAAATTATGAACATTAAAAAAGGGCAGGCTGAGACTTTTTTCTGCTGCAATTCTACAGAGAAAAAATCTAGTGAAGAGGAGTAGAGGCACTGTCATGATACACCATAGCATGAATTCAGAATTGATTTTCTTTACTTGCTGGACAAGAGCACATTTTTATACAAAGCTCTGTTCATGTCCCATAGCTATTTAGGGTTTGTAGGAGGAAATGTTGACAGTCTCTTTCTTAAGCCTTCTTGTAGCTAATACTGCAGCCCCTGCCAACTTGGCATTGCAAGGCTTCTATTGGACTCTGTGTGGGATTTGTAAAGCCCAACAAAACAAGAAAAAGACTTGCCTCAGAGAAACTTCAGGATTTTCTCTTAGGAGAGAAGTATTATGAAATGTATGTTGCTTTAATGATTAGAATTTTCTAGCATTGAGATGGGCCACAAACCTATGGACATACAGTAATTAAAATCTACACTTTAAAATAYATATTTGTGCTAGAAAGAAGAATTTTATATATTTAATATCTCTGCAGTGAAAATATGGGAAGATTTGCAGTGACTCTCAAGAGGAAGTAACAGGTATAATTTCAAGATGCTAAACTATTTACTGTTTTAATTAAATTAACAATTACATTATAATACAATTTATAGAGGTTTAACTCTTTCCTCTGTCCAGTAATACTAACCAAATGGACCCTTGCACCAAAGAGCAGACACAATTTACAGACTGCCACTAACAGCCAGTGTGCTGCAGACATCATCAAGCTCCAGAATGGTCAATCTTTTTGCTTTTTGAACAGGCATAAGGTACATGAACAAGCAGAAAGTGGGAAGAAATTACTGATATTTTTGCTGAAGAATTTTATTACGTATTTCTGGACTCTTATTCCATGAAAGAGCTGTTCATACTGTACTTGACACATATTCTGAAGGTATAAAAGAACACAGAAATGGCCTCTGTCAGATCAGAATCTCATCAAGCCCAGTTTCCTTCCCAGAGTGGCCTGTAGCAGATGACTAAATAAGAAAAATGGCATCCCAGCATGGTGTGTGCCAGCACTCACCCAGTCTCCAGCTCTGCTATTCTGCAAGAAAACTTTTGGTTCAGATTTCATGAGAAAAGAAGAAATGTTTGTATGAAATGAAATGAAATGAACTATATGAAGCCACTWAAGTGTTCACTGTCACAAACCAATTAGTGCCCTCCTTTAACTAACTCTAACATGGAATTGAACATCAACAGTTCATAAGAACAACATTGTTTATTGTAAAGTGGAAGGAAAACAGTCCGGGAAAAAAACAGCTGTTTCTCAACTTTGTATGCTGAAGCTGTTTCATGTGCACARGTTTTCATTTACCTGGGAAAAAATCAGGGGGAGAAACCACAGCACCAAAGTGAAGAGACCTGGTGCTGGTGGCTGTACAAAATGTGAAGAGGTCTGTGGCTTTCCAGGTACTGCATTTTCATTCAGGTGAACTTTTAATGTAGTAYATTACTACTGCCAATAGAGTTTAGAACGGACTAAAGTCAAATCACTGAAAACTGTGGCATATAGATAGAACATTAATCCACCCTCCTGGTACTTCAGTAAATTCTAGAAGGTAAAGCTAATCCTATACAGTGTTTTCAGCTGCAAAACTGTTATTTTAAAGTACTGATCTATTGTCATGCACAGAGTAAAGCCATTTTCTGCAATGTTTACAACTTCAAAAATATGTGTTTCAGTTAYACTATATTAAAAGTTTTGTCAGATCAAAAAATCCTGTGCTATTGGTTCTCCTATTATTGGTAAAGTTGGGTTTTTTTCCTCGTTTTTGTTAAAATTGCTGCTGCTATGAAAATGAGATCAAACCTTTAGGCACATTGAGACCTATACTTTGGATAGAAAATCAGCTGCTGCTTTTACATACCCTTGTCTCTTTCTTCAGAGTGAAGACCATTAGAGGCAAGAATTTACCTTGACATGCACTTCTATTTCCTTAACAACAGAGTTGTTTAAAAATTTAAAATGGCAATGATTGGTGAACCACAACAGTAAGTGAAATCGATAACGAAAACAGCTTTATTAGCTCTCTAACTGCTCTTGTCTCTCTATGGATCTTCTGTAAACTTGTTACTCTTTCTTTCAGGTTCTAGAAGGATGTTTCACAGTGGGGGTGGGAGGGGACACAGCTAATCATACTGAAATAGGTGCCTGAATTAAGAATTGTTTCTGTTTTGATCATGGAAGATATTCTGGTTTTCCCTTGCCTATAGAGAGACTGCAATTACATTAGCCACACAGTTCCATCACCAAGAGTTGGGCAGTGGGAATAGGTAACACTTTGAAACCGGCTTAAACAACCACGAGGGTGACAAAGAGACTCATTAAAGTTCCATACATCTTACAGCCCATTAACGTTTCTGGGCACCCAACAGTCTTGTTCAATTGTGTATATACCACAGTACTTTACAATGGAAGGTATGACTCTGGGCTGTAAATTTACTTTTGTATATAAGGTTTATAAATATATAAGAAGATTCGWCTACAGATATACACAAATCTATGCGATACTTATGTTCAAGCATACCCAAAAAAGTATGGGTATGCGTTTCAATGAAACAGTAATTTCAGTGTTTCCAATCCAACTTTTATGCTGAATCTGCTCTCTAAAGACTGTAAGTATATTATGCAATGTTTGCTTCATCACCTTGTCTAATAACTAAAACTAATTTAAGAATTCATAAGGTCTGAAGACCTCTTAGACTGTCAATAATGCATCAGAGACTTGCCTTAATAATATCTAACTAATGCAATAATTGCATTTACTSCCTTACTGCTTGTGTGGACAGGAACAGATTTAATTATAAAAGCAAAAGTATACAGATTTTAGCAAATTGCTAGTTTCACTCATTAAAGAAAAAAGAAAATAAAATATAAGCCAAGCCCTCTTGTAATCACAAACCCCTGGATTCTAAAGACTAYGATAAATAAATACAGTATTTAGTGTACATCAATATGTACCACAGAAATTGATGTTGACAGCAAAAAGCTTGTGTTGTGCACTTTATGTCTATGATATACATTTTCCCAGGTTTTACTTTAGACTCATGGTATTCTAGCTTCAGAGACTGAACATAAAATCATGACYGGAGATTTGGATTTAGTTTCATGCAAAAGAAGCCAAACTATTCATTCCAAGAATGCCCAAAGACACAAATCAAAGTACAGTAAGTGGGGAAAATAAGGCCACTGACTTAATAACGTAACATTTATTGCTCCTTTAGCACTACTGTAAAATGAAATGTCCTCACTAAGTTATTTCATTTAGCTTTGGTATCCATTTAATGAACAGGGAATGTTCTATCAATTAAAGTATACAGCATTGGTTAAACAGCTCTTGGCTCTTTACACCTCTTTGAACGCGACGTTAGCAGGTCAAAGGCTCAAAGCCACAATACCTACGTATGCATCATCTACTTCAAGAATATATGATCCATGTGCTATAAATCTGGGGTGTCTGAAGACTTGAAAATTTGAACAGAAAAGCTTTGGAATCATTTGGAAAAAAAAATGTTGAATTTTATTTGTAATTCACACTCTAAGCATCAATTAGCTAAACATGATACTAAAGGAAGACAGTATATTAGAAAACTATTTTTTCTTTCATAGGTTAAGAAAAGTTTTAAATTTCTTACAACCATTGCTGAAATCATTTATGTATTTTCAAATCTACATATAAAAAAATCCTGATATGTTCATCTTCCCCTGAAAAGATCACTAAAGTTTCTGGAATAGTTTCTCCTAGCCAACTGTGTGCCCCAATTCCTAGAGCACATTCCCGAGATGTGCCAGCCTCCCCAAGGTGCACCCATGCTGTCAGCTAAGCCTTGGGGCCTGAAATGGTGTGCACATACTCTTATAATTGGAAAGAGTAATTTGATGTTCCCTCTTTTATTCCATTGCCAATAAGAATCCAACTCTCAATATTCTTTTAAATGAAAGGTCTTCTTTGGCTGAACAAAATCATAGAAATGTCTGGTTTAGTAAGACAGAAGCAAATGAAAGTCCAAACATTAACTGAGTCATCATTATCTTCACCAAAAGTCATATCAAAGACTGAAGAAAACGTTTACACTTTCATTTTGCTATTTCTACAGACATTAGGATRTGATAATTTAAGGAATTTTAGCTTGTGTGAATTTATTTGGGTGAGGGGAGAAGAACAGAATTTCCTATTTAATAGCGCTCTGCTGAACAGACAGAACCTGTTGGTAGCACTGAGAGAGACAACTCTTCCCACAGGAAGTAGTCGGGTCCTGATTCTTCTCCATGTTCAGGAAATTTGGAATAGCTTGTAATGAAACATCAGTTACAAAGATAGAGAACTGGGATCAGTTATTTTTGTTTGACCATGGAACATTTCAGTTGCTTACAAGTCAGCATATCCTTTGGGGCAACTGATACAGAGAAAAAAAAGTGATTGACTATAATCACTTCCATGATGCCACAAAACTGTGCAACTCACAGAGATAGCAGACTTTCTAAAGAAAACACCCAGAAGCTGGAAGCTACAGACACCTCAGTGACTTAAGAAGCCTTGACACAGGATTTTTAGGATCTCTGCAATGGAGTCACGCTCAGACAAGCCTCTAAAATTAAAATTCTAGACACAGACAAATTTGTCATTTTATTTCAACACACCCTGTAGTGCAGCTGTGGGGACTTCCAAACTCCATGCTCTGAGGTGGAAGATCTTCCTCCCAGACCAAGAACCTGACACTGAAACCAAAACACTGAAAGATCTGAATGCATTTCTAGTGCCCACAGATCTCAGAAAACCCTGCCAYGCATGTTTTCTTGGCATTTTAGGCTTACAGTTGATTCCCTGCTCTATCCTTCCTCTCTCAGCTTCGGCTGTGTCAAAAAAAGTACAATCAGGTATTTTCATAACCAATTTTCCCTTTCAGATATACAACAATCAGTCCAAATACTCAAGCAAAACAGAAAAGGTAGCATGAAACTACTTCTGCACAATTAATTAAAATATTCCAGATTTTTTTTTTTATAAAATAATATAGGTTGCGTAAAATAGTATAGATTGCCTACATTTTGCTTTCTATAGCTTTGGAGTACAATATATATAGACTGAAATATTAGGCACTTGGTTTGTTCACTTCTGTTTTCTAGGTAAACATACTAATATTATTATTCAAATAAGATGTAATAAACATACAAAACCAGTATAAAGTTAGTGCACACAATAAAACATCCATAAAGAATATTTTCCTGGAAAGTTACACATTCTGGTTTCTAGTAATCAAATCTGCAACAGCAATTTCTTCTCGGATATAAATACATCATTCATATGCACACATATAT
Source organism: Parotia lawesii (assembly GCA_003713295.1). Lineage (NCBI taxonomy): Eukaryota > Metazoa > Chordata > Aves > Passeriformes > Paradisaeidae > Parotia > Parotia lawesii. Next base: position 448,122 of record RAHM01000287.1, on the reverse strand, counting down.
CTTTTAATAATACCGGTTTCCATTTACTCAGCCAGTTTTCCTGGCAGAAGATTGCTATATGTGACTCATTGTTAATGGGTAAAAAAGTACTAACTATGTGATAGTCAGATTATAGCTAGGGTGAAATTACCATATATTAATGTCAGAATAAAATGTAACAAATTACCAAATTAAAATTTTATTTTCATGAAATGCTGAATCACTATTTTTGCTGGTTAGTATCTATATTCTATACAAGATATTCTACCCCTACATTAGACAGCAATTTAAAGAGAGAGAAAAGACATGGAATTTTATCATGAAGAACCATGCACAGATTTGAGAGATGTTATGCAGATACAATTAGGAACATGTTTTCTGATTTTATGCTGAAAAATTCTGTTAAAAATCTAACATGCCACACAGAAAGTTTCTATGAAATAAATGGAAAAAAAATCTAGTGCCATCTCAAGTTTAGCTACTCRAGTATTTAATCACTATTTCTAGAAAAATAAAGACAAAGCTATTTTATCTGGCCTGAAAATGCATTAATTGCAATCCATACAATCAGATATTATCTTACTGCTGTTTGATGCATCATTACTCTCTGACATCTCTTTTGCACGTGAGTACTTAACTGCCTTGTGCAAGGCAGTTATATTACAAATCTTTTGGATGCATTAATAGCGTCTTTATTCTCCTGTTGTTTCCTTCTTTTCATTTTGCCCAAGACCTATCTAGACAAGAAACTTTTGAGTAGCCTGGTTTTATTGTATTTTTTTTTTATATGTTACTATATGAAAAGAGTAGTTTCTCTGAATTTGTATGATATAACTTAAAAGCTCCAAACTCATGCCAAATAATACTTTCTGATAGAAAGAACTCTGAAGAGTTAAGTCTACTGTAAGTATTCATGACCATACACTGTACTTTCATTACTCTGTTCAATATCCACAAAATCTCACTTATAAGCCGGAAATGCGCAAAAAGACAATTTTTTTRTACTTGTCTTTAAAGTACTCACCTATTTGGGATAGTTTTAAAACAGCCAATTTCTAGAAAGGCATTCCTGACTTTCAACTCATTCACCTTATGGGCTAACAGGAAATGATATACAATCTAGTGATCCTATTGCATTCCAGTCCAGTCAATAAAATCATTATTAGTGTCTTGAAGTGGAATGGATTGAATCCGGAATAAACATGCTGTAGAAACAGATTTTACATGCACTATTAAAAGTTAAGTAATGTTTTACCCTCACACAATCACTAATGGAGAAGTTTACAGAACATTACAACCCAGTGATTTGCACTCCAATATTTAGAAAAATACTGTGGAGAGGTAAAAACCAAACAGTTATTTTTTACTGAAGGTATGTAACACAAATATCCTCCATCATCTCCCCCTTTTTTTGAGAATTGTACTCTGTTCTATACCTAATAAAAATAATATTTCTTTAAAGATTTACATCAAGATATTCACTATTCCAGTTTTTATATGTGTAGGAAAAATTAGGAGCTTGCTGCTCTATTTCTTTCCATTTGCAGATGCATAAAGCAGTCGCTTTAGAAAATGAACCCTGTTAAATTTATAGCAAGTGTGTTCTCATTTAGTCTAATCTCTGCTGGCTCAGCGTTACATGTTGTCTTTACATAGTGCCTACCAGAAAAGAAACCTTAACAAATTTTGTAACAGCTAAGGAAGAAAATCTGCACTTTAAATGTTAGTATATTTTATAGAAATACAATGGTTTGATATTTGCATAATAAAGGTGCCATAAACTAAATAAATAAAGGCATAATGCACTTTTTCATTCAGTAGCTGAGCACCTGAACACAGAATTGTTTCTATCATAGCAGATTGATGACCATGTTTACCTTTTTGTATTAAAAAGGAAGTAATTCATTTTGAGAAATTCATTAAAGTCCCAGATAGTGTACTGTCAATAGCCTCTTGATCTCAGATAAAGTAACTGCAAGCTTACATCAGCTATAATCCTTGGAAATACCTTTCACAGTACTTCACTGCGACTCTGGAAAATTATCTCCATGAATTGATTAAGATATGTAGATGTTAGATGCCAGGCTTAACTGCAAAACAAAGTTTTTTCTTCCGACCTCAGAACATGAAGAATGTTTACAGTGTAAATTATTTTAATCGCAATGTACTGAACCCCCAACCAGAGCAGCGCATTCAGTTCTTGGGTTACCGGCACAGGAAGGACACGGACCTGTTGGACTGAGTCCAGAGGAGGCCACAAAGATGATCAGAGGAATGGAGCACCTCTTCTATGAGGAAAGGCTGAGAGAATTGAGGCTCCTCAACCTGGAGAAGACAAAGCTTCAGGGTGCCCTTATAGCACCTTCCAGTGCCTAAAGGGGGCTACAAGGGAGCCATAGAGGCTTTTTACAGGGGCATGTAGTGATAGGACAAGGGGAAATGGCTTCAAATTGAAAGAGGGTAGGTACAGATCAAATATTAGGAAGAAATTCTTCCCTGTCAGGGTGGTGAGACACTGGCACAGGTTGCCCAGAGAAGCCCCGTCCCTGGAAGTGTTCAAAGCCAGGTTGGATGGGGCTTTGAGCAACCTGGTCTATTGGAAGTTGTCCCTGACCATGGCAGGAGGATTGGAACCACATAATTTTTAACATGCATTCCTAATTCTATGACTGCTGAAAATCTTTTGTCTTTTAGCTATTTTTTTGCACACTGGAATGTCCACCTTGCCTGATTACATGTTTAAATAAACTCATGAGGCAGCAGTGACACTTGAAAACAATGTCACTAGTTGGATGAAAAGAAGATATTAGTAAAAAGATCATTGTTGCATGAAGATAAAAAGCCCAGCAAATGTTAAGCATGCAATTGGCTTGAACTTCAAAGTTTTCTGACTCCTGTCTGTGTGTTTCAAACTGTACAACTAAGAACTCATATTTCTGCAAATCCCCTTCTGTTATAGTAAGTTGCTGGAAGCATCTTGGACTCAAGCCCCAGCTAAAATTACATTTCTTTTTTTATGCCCCAAGCACTCAAAACAGTCTTGAAATCTTCCCCCTTTTTTCTTCATAGAAAAACCCAACTCTAAGATTTCTCCTGATGGAGAAATCAGACCTGATAAGGTGCAGATCTCTTATCACTAACGAAAACAAGGATCACAGGAAAATTTGGTCGTCAGTATGAGAACAGTCTCTGTATATCCATTTGAACACTGATGATCTATTTACAGTTCTGATGATTTTCTTATATGAATCAGAAAATATAGTTAAATTATTAATATACTTTGCATTTAAATTGTTGAAAGATTATATTCTAAACTCTGCACATGAAAGTAGAGGAAAAGATAAATCTCTTTATCTGAATAAGTCATACCTTTTAAAACATTATGAAAAGAAAATAGAAATAAATTAACTACTTAAGCTAGAAGAAAAAATGTCTTTTATTTTTTCTCTCAGATAACATCGACTATGAAACATACTCTTTCATTTTTCTTCATATTATGTAAGAATGAGGGTAAGGAGGGTAACTATGCAGTTCTAAGTCCATGAGTAAGTTAAGCAAGCCCTCTTCCACAGCAAGAAATTCACAGAACGGGCATTTCTCTTTTTTCTTTTTTTTTTTTTTAATCTATAGCAACAAGAGCAAAATCCACCTTTCTGCACTACAGGATTTTGACCTTGTAAAGTAAAATTTCTCAGGAATGCTTTCCTGTTATTTCCCACATTTCTGTATTGCAACTGCATCTTAAAAATATGAACAGATTTTGTAAACCTATGGAAGGGATGCTTAATTGGTGATGGGAACATTTTTTACCACTTCTCCATTTCTTTCAATAGACATTTTTGTGTAATAAAGTTGAGTTATTGTCTACRTTAGCTAAAACATTAAAATAATTCTCTAATTTTGGAGATTATCCACACTAACTAATGTATGAACACTTCAATCAATTAAATTTTTCTCCTTTTAATTTTCTGTTTTTGAAATCTGTAACAATCAGAAAATGCTTGATTAAAAATACAATATTTAATAGATGTATTATCACTAGATCTTTGTTTGTACATAATCATAATTATTTAAGCCTAGGAAAAACGCAAGATAAATGTTAGCCTACTATACATATTCTAAGTAGTGGCATAGAAAATAAATTAAATTTTCAATAGAGTATGATAGATTTAGGAGAAAATACACGCAGYTGTAGTGAACTGAACTTAAGGACTCCTTTGAGAGAAGTTTTATATCAATTTCAGATTTTTTGCCCTCATATATTTCTCCTTCAAAGGGTTAGTTAAAAGTTTTATAGCAAAAATGCACTAGAGGCTCAGGGTGACATCAAGAGATGTCCGAAAAGAAAATCCTTAAAATCTGTCAATTCTTTGAGCTGGACCTAACAAAATGTTGTTTTATTGGGATTGTAGGATTTCCTATTCAGTTCAACAGCCATGCAATTGTAGTGAAAGAAGAGGCAGCACCTTAAGGTCAGAGGAGGAAAGAGAGACCCTACAGGCACACGCACCCACACTCACATTCCCCCAAAGCTCCCAAGCAAACCAAACACGAGGAAAAGCAAACGTTGATTCTCTTTTGTAATTTCTTTTCCTAATTTGCTTGTCCATTGCTGGGAACATACCATGCATGTTTAACTTCTTAAAACAGCTTCCTCATGTCTCCAATACACAAAATTGATACGTCTGATTTCTCATTTATTAATTCAAACTTAAGTATAGAGATTGAGTTTTAAATAGTATCTCAACATATTTTTTTAAGAGAAGCACTATTGATGTGGGCTTTTTGGGTGAGGTAAGTCCTGCTTTTAAGCAGATACATTTTGATATAAGTGATGTAGAAAGAATATCTCACCCTTGCAATAGTTAGGAAGGTTTAATTTTGGCAATGCTTTTGGATTACATAATGAATAACTTCTAGAATAAAAATGTCTCAAAGAATAAGTTCAGGAAATCACTTGACAAGACTAAATGGATAATATTGTGGGATTACACCAAGACAGAATCAAATAATATTACAGCTCACTTTTTAAAAAACCAGAAAAGTCTATGTACAATGCTTTTACAGCACATTCTAGGTCCTCAGACTTGTGAATATAGAAAAATTGAAGTAATAGTGTTATGGATTGCCATAAGGGTAACAATAGCAACAGTATAACAATCTTACTTGGTTCTTCTTGTCTTCCAAATAGRAATTAGGAAGAGGGAAGAGAAGAAGGAAAGGCAAGAAGAACAGAAGAAACAAAGCTCAAAGTATGGAAAATACCTTTTTACCTCAGTAATCTGTCTCTCAAAATAATTTGACCTTTATTTTTGAATAAAAAAAATAAAGTATGCAGACCTTTTTAAAAGGTCTGCATACGAATATATTGTGTCTTTGTTTTTCTCTTGTCATGGGTGGTTCAATAGAACCATCTACATTGTTTTAGGCAGTTTTTTCTTATTTCTTTTTAATATCAGGTTACTCAGATAGCTGAAACAGAAAAATCAAAAAATACTAGATATTTCTGTGATAGCAGAAATAAAAGCCATAAAAAGCCATTTTTGTTATTCAGGAGAGATGGTACTCTCATCCTATTTACCTGAATTAGATGAAATAAGCCCTTTGAATCTGAAAAACTGAGTCACAAATCTGAGTTTCCATAGTGAACATAATTACAGCTCAAATAATGAGATTGATGAGATTATTAAAAAGTTTAACAGTTGAGAAAAAACAATCTTATGATTTTGGTCAATACACTTTGGAATGTAAGAAATTTTAGGAATATTTTCCAGCATAAGTAAGCAGTACATTTTGAACTAGGGATCCATTGCTCTGTGAAAACCCTCAGTGGCACATGTATCTCCAACCATTAATAACCACTAGTATATTTCATTTACATACAGCAGCCAGAACTTAGTGGATGTGAATTCTGCAGAACATGTGTTTTCAAGAAAAAAACCAAAATTTAACCAGACCTGGAATGTCAATTCTCATTATCCCAGGTTTATGGTATAAATTTCTTCTCACTGATCGCATTACACTGAGAGAGGTTTTGTAAAAGGAAAAATAAAAATAGAACCTAAATACAACAAGGCCTCTAGAAGGACTCCAAGATGTAGAAAAACCCTCAGTGTTAGAAAGAGACACATCTTGATGCTCCTAAATTTTGATATCACTGAAGTGTAAGGCAAAGCTTGCATCTAACTTAAACAGTGGGATGATTCCTTTAATTTTATTGCAAAATTCAGTGTTGAGAACCAAATTTCTGAAGAGCGAGCAGTTCTGGGTTGCCAAAAGTGGTCTCATTATTAATATTTTAACTGCAGATATACTTGCTTATGATAGCTTTAGTTTGAAGGGAATTATGTAGCACCCAGAAACTAGGTGTACTATTTAAATCTGTAGCTATTCTAGTGGAAGCTTTCATTACTTAAATCCTATTCTGTATTTTCTTTTAGAAGTCATAATTTAAACTGAAATCTCTGGTTTTTGGCTTTTTTTTTTTTTTTTGAAAAGCTGGTCTTTTCATTATGTTGGCTGTACACAAATGTGCCTTTTCACTTACATCACCTTGTTTCCTCACCTGCAGGCTTGCAGATAGCCTTACCAGGTGGAGCAGATGCAGGAACAGGGAGCCATGGAATGAATTTAGGGCATTCACACCTAAACCTTACACAGTTCTGCTTTGTAGCAGCTTCTTTCCTTAGGGGCTGAAGTCAAAAAAAAGGAAAACAAAAACCAGCTAGAAACTGAACCAGATGATTTACGAATTCAGGATGTTACGACTGTTAATGGCCTTAAACAGGATTTTTTTCAGCATTGGCATTGCTGCAGGGGTCACAAATGATTTACTTGTATCATCACTCATCTTGGAAAGACAAGTCCTGAGTTTGCTGTGAGTTTGGCTGCAGGAACTAGAGAAATGCATAGACACTGTGCTCCTTGGGATATGTTGGAAGATAGTTTCTACAAAGAAGGCTTGGGAAACCTGCCATCAGTTTGAGCTATATGGATACCAGACCTAGCAAAATCAGAGAGCATTTCAACAAACAGAGACTGAATTTAGCAGTAAAACAAACAAATAATAAAAAACAATCAAACAAACAAAACCCCAAACAGTTTCTAGGAAGTTTCCTCTCAAGCAAGTATCATGACAACATGATCACTGAAAGAGAGGAAGTAAAATATTCATTAGACTAGGTCACAGAATCACAGAATATTCTGACCCACAAGGATCATCAAGTCTAGCTCTTAAGTGAATGGTCTGTACAGGGATTAAACCCACAACCCTGGCACTATTAGCACCATCCTCTGACCAGCTGAGCTGATCTCAGGGAAAAGGAAGCCTTTATGTCACCAGAAGCAACAAAAATGAACTGCAGAACCTTTAAGTAATGCATTTCCTTCTAGATAAAAGGAAGGGACATTCTCTAGCTACAACAAAATAAGAAAAAAAAGAAAAAACGGGAAGAGACACAAAGTCAAATTGGAAATGKAGAACTTTAGCTGAACCTGTTTTAAAACATGTAATGGTTTTAAACCAAAAGAGAGCAGATTCAGACTAGATATAAGGATGAAATTTTTTCAAATGAAGTGGGTGAAACAATGGAACAGATTGTTCAGATAACCTAGAAAGGTAGATACTAGACACCACACCTCTGGAAACATTCCAGGTCAGGCTGGACAGGGCTCTGAGCAACCAGATCTAGTTGAAGATGTCCCTGCTCATTGCAGAGAGGTTGGACTAGATGAACTTTAAAGGCCTCTTCCGACCCAAAATATTCTGTTTTCCTATGAACACAGTATCAATTGCAAAGCACATAGTTAGATTTTTAAAAAGTTCCCCTTGGTTGTGAAAAGTGGAAGTGAGACACAAGAAGTGTGAAGTTTCCCTGAAGCTGAAGAGCAGATAAGTTAGGATCTCTGGCTTGCACCTACAACCAAATCTGCCAGCTGCTTCCCACACTGACCTCCTCATTTTAGCACTGTATATGAGATAAAAATTATACATTTAATAAACAAACCAGTGTCTGATTACTTGATTAAAGAAAAGATTTTAAGATTTTACACCCTTACTTTTAGCACGTATATAAATTTATAGCAACATTGGCTATTATAGCTCTTTCTCACAAAGATACTTAATGTCAAATGGAAAGTATTACAGAATTATCCAAAAAAAATTACCTTTTTTTTTTTTTTTAGGTCTGTATTAAGTCTGACAGACTATGAAATATTGCAGATGGAGGGTTGTTAATGTTCTTAACATTTTATTATAAAGAAAAGAAGGATGTTCTCATTTGAAAAGTTTGGAATGTCTGTGAAGGTTATCTGGAATAATCAAATGAGAAGAAAGAGAAGCAGGCAACTGATATCTTCCCTGAGAACTGAGAAATCTTCACTACTAGGGAGAAAGTTATCTTTCCCTTTATCATTTTGTGAAAAGATTATTTTAATATACAGAACTACAATTAATTTTCTCTGGTTGAGATAGTACTAAACAAAAAAAAAATCATAATTTTTTTACTAGGTCAATGCTTATTTCTCCCATGGAACTATACTCCATCACAAAAATACTCAAACTGAAGCTCTGAAGCTATAATAATTGATTGCATTTTGAAAAGTACAAAATATTAAAAGAATTTTGGAAACTTTACTAAACCAAAATGGCTTAAAAGAAAATAAAAACCCAGGATATTTCAGGAAATAATATTAATCATAATTGGAAGATTTTATTAAGATATGCCTAGCTTTTAATTCAAGTCTTTCAGTGTAAATTAGGGATGCATTAATAAAATAGAATAAATTTAATAATGTGAATCTGTTGAACATTATTCTCTTTGCTGTGAAATAGAAAGTCAGAGAGTTCAATGTAAAAAGTCTAATAAGTAATATCAATAGGACCCTGGTGGCATCCTTCCTTCCACTTCTCAGAACAAACTTTTACATTTCAAAACATGAAAATTTATCAGATTATTTACTGAGATATTATGGTGGTTCCAACTCTCTCTACAATGCACATGAACAGTCTGCTAACACAGCTGAAAGTCCATGGACAGATTCTCCCCTAYAGGCAACAAAAGCAGTCCATCTTATGGTAACTAATTACATGGCAAAAAGAAAGCCATGCTCTGATTGTTACATTGTGAGAATAGTCTCAAGTGTCTTTTTAAAGTCACATCYTAAAAAAAAAAAATCTGAGATATTTAAGTTATCTTCTATCGAACACCAAAATTTTGTACTTAGTAATCAGTTTCATCACTATTACCTGAGGAACTTCAAAGTAGCTTCTTGTTCTGATGTTCCTTCTACATTTGAACATGACCCAGGAACCTAAATTTTTAGTCCTAAAAGAACATAGTCTGGTACTATGACAATTTGCAGTATCTGATACAGTTATATTTTAAGGCAAAGCTGTAGGAAATGTTTGTAACCACTAATTATGGTTGTCTTACAGAGGAAACCAGTATTACTCCTCTATTTGAAATTAAAGTTGGGTCAGCTTGCTGAAGGGAACTCCAGTATGAGGTTTACAAATAGCAGGGAAACAGGAACTTGACTTTGCTTCTCAGTGCTAAATATCTTTATCWGGGAGGATGGAGATGTGGGATCTGATCCTTGGCCTCTTGGACCAGTTTCAAATTAAATGTTTAAATTTGTACAAATATATTGCTGACTGTGGAAGCAAGGGGTAAAACTGACAACTCCAAACGTTCGAATTGTCTAACAGGAAAAATTACTGTCTTTCACGTTATTTTCCATATCTAATGAAACTTCCCTTCTTCTCCAGTACAGGAGAGCTGCACAGAGGAGGAGCAGAGCACGCCTTTTTGCACAGGTGCCAGATGAAATCGCTCCCAAACATGCCAGACACATAAATGAAAAYTCAAGCCATATAAAGCAGCTATCTAGACTCTAGAAAAAACAGATGATAAAACAAATGTCACATTTCTGTCTTACTGGATAGTTCTAATAAACACACTTGTTTGGGACTGTTCTCAGTTGGCTTTTTGGTGGGTTATGATGCTGCTCTAACATGCTCAACCATTCCTGTGCGATGTACAACAGTTCTCTGAAACAGAGCTCTGAGTTTTGTTCTAGTGATCAGACTCTATATGTACTATTACTAGCATTCACAAGTACAGAATACATATTTTCTAATGGACATAGTCCTAATTATTGCTGTACTGAATGGCATTATAGTCCGTCCTGCCAGAACTGRCGTGATCCTACAGCAGTCCAGCTAACACTCACAGGGATACCTCATCCCACTGGGATGGTGTGTCACCATCCTATTGTTTTTCAGCTACAGGACAAAAAAAGATGGAAACCTCAATAACTGAGTATCTCCCTTATCCCTGATATTTATCACTGTATTCATGTACACTTAAGTTGCCACCTGGCCCTCGTGGCTGAATAGATTGGACCCCCCAATATCAGGCTAAAGGATGATTAGGTTCTCTCTGAAGGTACTGACTCTTTCTCCAATAAAAATGAACAGTATTTTTGTACAACTTTGTTCCTGTATCCTGCTGCACTACAGATGGAAATACAGTGAATATTGAAAACATCCTGGCCACTTGCATTCTTTGCTTGTTTAGGACATCCAGAAAATTTATAAGGTCTTTCCAAGCACTTAGGCTTAAAAGTATGAATTTATGTGAAGAAATTATTTTCTTTTCCAGTCTTAATGTTGTTTTAAGATATTTAGGGGTTTTGAAGTTAATTCCCAAGTTTACAGCCTGCTGTTAAGAGAGTGCTTGGAATAGCACACGCTTTGTCTTCCACACTGTAAATCTTAACAGTGCAGAGCACTCCATGTTTCACAGACCACGTAAAAGATACATCATAGCCATTAACCTTCCCCTCAGCTGCTGATAAAGTAAAATAGGCCCATTCTTTACAGTAACAGTAATGTATCTGTTCAGATAAATATTCCTCTTGCTGCAATAAAGTGCAGCATTTTACAGCTGCACACCATCTTTGCAAACTATAACGTGGCAATTAAAATTGAAAATGAACAGAATACTAAGTGAAGATTTGAAGGCAAAAGGGGATGAAAGACCTTTTCCGAAAACTTTCCTCAGCAAAATCTGAAGTTCAACATATAAATCAATGTTTGCTTATGTGAATTTTTGGGTCTACAGCAAAGATATAATATTAAAATAATTTCTGGAAATCACTTCTTGAAGATTGTTAATTTGATATAGTTAAGCATCCAACATTTATAMGCCTGGCATTTTTTTATTGCACGCAAGCTAGTTATATCAGAAGGCTGTAACTAAAGGACTGGCATAACTAAAAATTTAAGAAGATATTTTATAAATATAGAAACAGAATTATACTTAACAATATTAATAATTTAATAAAATGCATTATGATTTCATAATTGATCATAAGAGGTTCAGAAGCTCTAGCCTTGTCTCTTTCACTATGTAGCCCTCTGCAAATCACTAACAGTCAGTTTCTCTCATTTTCCCACACCCACCAGACAGACTTTTGTATTTCCCTACCAAGAAGCATATTTAGGATCAGATCAACACTGACTGGGAGGATTGGTTCATCACATTTATGTGCAAGGGTTAGCTGGTGGCCTAAAGCAGTGAGATCCACTTACAGACTGCCTTGTACATTTATGTGTACAATGTACCTTTATCCTTAACTGATTCCAGATAAAGACTCGTGGTGCTATTACACCTGAGGAGATATTCAGGGTTTGAACTTTATAGTAGTACTAATACTTCTGAAAATAAAATCCATTGGTGGATCTCATCGTATAACCTTATAGGAATGTGATTTTTTTACTGGGTGTGGCATGAAAACAATACTTGCACATTTTTCCTCATGCTTATAACTCTGAAAGACTTTTTTTATTTACTTCTGTGAAAGAAAATAATAGATTCAGAAACATAGCAGCACAAGAATACATGTCATCCTTTTGTGAAACCGTTGGGAAATAAATGTTCAAATACTGTTTTCAGTATATTTCAGATATCACTGTAAGCATCATTTTAATTTCATGTATCAGAATCCACTTCAAACAGCCAGATTTTTCAAAACAATAATTTACCATAAATTTTATGATCAACAAAGTAAGAAGACAAAGTCCTTTTTCTATGACTCTTTAGCTGCTTATCCTACAGGACCACAGACTTGATGCCACACAGAAACTCAAAGCAACACATTTTGCCTAAATAAATGAACAAATAGAAATGTATAGGATTAGAGCCTAACAGTCCAACCATTTCTTTTCAAGTGTACAGACATGAGATGATAGCATTAAATAGGAGGAACAAGAACAAATAAATTAATGTAGTCAGTTTGACATATTCCTGGGTACAAAGATTATAAAATAACTTAAGTCTCTGCATAAACTCATGTGTTTCAAAGAAGTTGTGAAGTTTAAWGCCATGCTGAACTAATTGCAAAACATTTCTCATCCCTTTCATGCTCTGAAAAATGTAATTCCCAAAATAATAGAACAAAATAACATGAAGTGAAATGAGCTATCCATAGGTCACTGCCAAAGATATTATTTTTAAAAAGAAAAAAATAAGRAAAGATCTATTTTTGCCAGTCAAAACTATTTCAATCACAGTGCTGTTATGCTTCTTTCCACACTACCAGATGAAAAGTAAGAAAGCAATATAAAAACCTTTTCTTGCTCAATCCTCTTGACTCTTAAATGYTGAGATAATTTGAACTGGAATGAAAATTATCAATATAAATTTCAGCATTATTAAATTATTAAATCTATAGATATTGGGGTAAAATAAGGTGTTTCCTAAAATGTCACTGATTTTTAGGCYTACAGCTGCTGAACACTTAAATATCAAAATACACTTTAGTCAAATTCCACCTTGCAGACAAATAAAATATCTGATAAGAAGTAAGAAACAGGAAATTGTCATGTGTCTGAAGGTAGATTAAAACCTTGTGTGCATAGTTAAAGGGACATGCAATATGATGCACACACATTTTAAACATGCATGAGATATATACGATCATGGTGCACGCGAGAGTGGTACACAGGCACGCTCATGAGATACTTGTGTGGTGTGTGACAAACAAATATGCAGGTGTAGCTCAGGCAGCCTGTACAGTTTTAAATTGCCCCTAAGTCCTGCTAAGGTGGTTCACGGAGGTGAATGTGGCAGAGCACTGGGGCTGTATGCAAATGAACACAGGGCTCATGTTTATTTTTACCCTGGAATTTGTTGCAGTTATGAAGTACTGCATGTAAAGCAGAATTTTACAAGGGGACGTAGATTTTACTAAAGTCCATAAAGATACTCTCAAGCCTTGGTGTGGACATTATTAAACTGTAGAACTTGAAATACTCCAAGTGCTTATTTRCTGTTTTACTAATGATCTTTGTCTGATGTTTTTTCCATTGCTGTGCTTTTAGGTGCTATGAATACTTTTCTGCTTTAACCATACCTAAATGCATACCTTTTATCTGAAAAAAAACCCAAAAACAACCCCAAAAAAAAACAGCATGAAAAAACCCTCCAAAACCCAAAAGCAAAGCAACAGACCACATACCACCCACAAAAGAAATTACCACATATTTTATTTTTAAAATATATAAAAATGAAAATAGTAATGGCAGTAGTGTCCTCATAAACAATAGGTATCCCTGGTCCTGACTGCCAGAACTTTTCACTGTGCATGTCTCTTTCTGCTTTTCCTATATCATGTGCGAGGGCTCTGGGAACAGCTTTTCTCTCTTTTTTTTTTTCTTTTTTGTCCAGCTCTGAGTTTAGTTTGTTACTAATCTTGCAACTTCAGAAACAACAGAAAATACAAAGTAAAAACTGCACTTCTAACAGTAAATGCTAGTGGAACAACTAGGAGCAACTTTCAGCTTCTGTGCATCAACTGTCTCCTTTTCCTTAAACCTTCAACTAATATCAACTATTATTAAACTACTACATTAACAGTTTTCGGTTGATCATCTCCCAGCACTGTTGTGGAGGCTGGAATGTTTAGCTGTTAGCTAAACAATATCACTGTAATAATACCAAGTATTATAATACCTGTCATTCCAAATCTCATGCTTTATACTGGTGATTTATACCAATTTCAGCTGTGAGTGATAATTTGCTTGCAGTCGGCTCTGACAACCTACTGATGGTGGCTGCCTTATTGTTTAAAGTTCATCTGCACCTACAGATCTGACCCAATGGTAAAATTTCACTTATTCCCTCRTGCTGGCACAGGCACTTGCACACCAGCCCACTGAGTCAGATTACAGACTTGACATAGTATCAAACAAATCGTCAATTCTGTTCAACATCTTGTTTAGCTTCTAGTTTAGTTTTTCTAATAAGGTCTCTTCAGATTAATTAAAGTTAAAATGATACCTACAAATAGTACAAAATTCACCCATAAATTCTACTCTGTTTTTCCTTCATAATTTGTAAAAGGTTATATTTGTAAAAGACAAAACTGCACCCAAAAGAGTTAGAAAGGATCACTAATGTTTTTATGAAAGCAGACAAAGAGAATGAAAAAGTTTCACAAACTGGTAAAGTGCTTTGGGATATATTGTACTACGTAATTGCTGTGGAAACCCTGAACATCTGATTGGTAAAAAAACCCAAAACTTTTACAAGGTGACAACTGTTGCAAGCACTGAAGGAAAGAGGAGAAAGCAATCGTGAGCACTGAAATGGGAAACAAAAGAGTAATTTCTGTGGTTAGTACAGCAGCTTTGATGAATGCTGCCAGCACATGAAAAGCCTTTCTTGCTTCTAGAAAGGAAAGGATCAATACAGAAAGAACATCCAGAAAGGCCGTCAGTGGCATTGATCTTTAGGTGCTACTAGAGTCTTGTGGAAGGAAGGTCTGATTAAATGCAACTGTCTCCCAGCTTAAATATTATATACACGTACATACCTGACTGTTTTACTGCATCTGTAGTAAAGGTTACATCTAACCCAGTTCCTCAATTCCACTAATGTCTCCTTTTTGGCTTGTAAAAGGCAGGGTCTTGATGTTAAAATTACTTAATAAAAATCCTATTTTGTGATAGACTTGAGCATTTTGCACTTAGACAGATATTTGTATGAACAAGGAATTTTTACCCTGGAATTTTACATTCCGTACTCTGACATGCAAAAGTCAACCCTCTATTTGAACAATCTTTCAACTTCTTTGAAATCTATTTTTTTAAGATTTTATCATAAAATATTTAATATAAGTTCATTGAAAGTCATTTTGCTATGGATCAAGCAGAGCATCCAATCTAATATTATTTTAATTCTCACAGAAACAGGAAATTACAGGTTAGTTTAAGCCTATGTTAACTCCATAACAAACTTTTCTGAAATAAATGTTTAAAAATAGTTCATTGGATCTGTAATAACATTCTAATTTACTATGTCCAATTTTTTTGTGTTAGTCACACTTTCTCTCTCAAGGCACAAAGCGAACTGAGGTAAGTATCTATAAAAAAATCTGACTCTTTCTGAGTCTTTACTTTTATGAAAAAAATCTTGCATCTAAGTGATCCTTTTACTGACAGTGATTAATTGTACATGCTATCAGAAGGAAATTTGGGGAAAATATTAGAAAGAATCTTCATTTATAAAGATTTACATAACTTTGTATCCTTAGTCACGACTTGTGGAAAAAATACTGAATTATAAATAATGGCTTTTAATATTAATTAAATGTTTAGTCATAGTTTGTAGGCAGTACTCACAATCTTTCAGCAGCTTGGATGCTTAGTCATTTTCCTCATTTAACAAGATACTTTCATATACTTCAAAACAAAATAATAAAATAAATTTTAAAAAAAATATTTTAAAAAAAAGCATAAGCTCTGTAATTTCCTTTTATTCCTCTTGCCACTGACTGTAAATATCCTAAATGTTCTGGAAGGATTTCTATCACTGTACAACAGAAAGGCTGAATGGAGGCAGGAGAAAGGACCAGTGACTGACAGCTGAACAGTTACCTAGTAAAGGACCTTCTCTCTGCAAATCTGTTGAAGAAAAGAAAAGGTTTTCATTTAACAAAGTCCAGATTTGCAGAAAAGAGAAATGAAAAAAYGGCAGACAGGTCATCTGCTCCCATAGACATGGGAAAAAGCTTCATGCTGACTTGTACTGCTTTGTGAAGGTTTATGGAGCTCACATAAATAAGGACTCCACTTTATGCTCTATTCAGTTGTGGAAGTAGTATTATTAGCAGCATGTTAAATTGTTTTAAAGAAGAATATTTTTAATCTCAGGCAAAGAATTGTTCTTACTGTTAGTTATATTTTCTTATGGTTTATATAGGTAAGTGGCTTTTAATTTATCTTGAAAAAAATTATTATTCTGATTGCAAAAGCCACCACAGAGATAATGAGTTTAAGCAAATACTAAACATCAAAGTAAACAATATGTCATTAGCTAGGAATATSTTTCACTGTGTGATATTTGTACCACTGTTTATCTCTAAATCACCATTTTTTATTCGCAATCATTCTAATGTTTATTTCCTATGAAAAAAATCTTAATTTAGAAACGGTGTTCAACAGTAATCACTATTTGCTTCAGTTTTTGCTGTTTCCTCCTCTTTTGCTTCTCCAGTTGTTGAAAAATGGGTTTGTTTGCCATTATAAAAATCTGCTACTATAGTTGTTAGTTTACTTTATTGCAGAAGATAGGGAATGACACAACTCTTCCAAGTAATGCCTTTTTGAAGGAAAAAAAATCTTCAGCCAAGACTGACTGTCAATGTAGTGTTTCCTAAGTGTTTTTCTTTTCAATGTAGTGTTTTGTTTGTTAATGCAAACAAAATGTTAAAATATCAGTGGCCCATACCAGGATGCAAAGCTAATGGGACAAGGGTAAGGGAACCATCATGATGTACAAGACATAGGAGTATGCTGTAAATTATTTGTGATGCAGAGCCTCGCCATTCAAAGGGGCCATAACAATTTTTTTTTTCAAAAGGAAATTCTAATTCTGAAGAAATAGTGGTCTAAATAACAGTTTTTTCATGAGGGTGACAAATAAGCATTACAAAGATATTTAAGGCATGTGGGAAACAGTAGAGATTTTCTAACAAAGGAAAAGAAGCATTAGTGAAGGTGTACATTTCTAATTTATAAATCAAAACTGAAGTACCTGCAGGGAAGGCTYCACTTCATGTCTAATGTTGAAGAACTGCAATTTACATAATGCTAGGAGAAACCCAGACCTGAGGTCATACAGTCAAGAAACGTAAATGAAGAATATACCTGAAGGAGAAACTGGTCGAGCTGAGGTGTTACCCCCGAAAGGTCTGAAGTTTTGCCACTGCAAAGCAAAAGTCCTGTTGAAATTTTTACTGAACTAAACCATGTGCAAGTCTCTCAGTATTGGCAATATTCTACGTACAGTATTGTTCTTAAATTATTAGAATTATTTCATTTCAATTACTTAGAACCATAAAATGGTATGTGGATAATAATGATGTTTACAGAGATTGAAAATGGAAAATCAAAAAAATTGAATTTTATCACCATAGAAAACAGAAAATAGTTAAAGGAGCAACCTCATACCTGATTTGTGAATAATGGGAACATTTGCATTATATTTATTGTTATTGTGTGCCTTTATCACTTTTATTGTTGTGCTGCAGTGTAGCCCTTTGAAGGTCTGCCAAACCACTGCGGCTTACTCAAATGCAGGGCTGAATTTTAATTAAGCTTAGCAAAATACTCATTGAATTTGCTGAGCCTGATTAGGCCAGTCATCCTGATAGACGTGCAGAGGGCATCTTGCTTACTGTTTTAACAACTGACAGAGACAATTAATAGATTCTTGTAAAATAGTTAAATGTGAAAAATACAGAACGTCATCACCTCTTTTAATTGACAGTCTTGGTTTTTTATGTATTCAACATGGCTAGAAAAGATTTCTTGGAATTGTAATAATGCAGCACTGAAGAGTAATTCAGTATTCATATTCGTGAAGATTAAATCACAAAGGTATGCACTTTGTTCCACTAAATTAGTCTCCATAAAATCACAGCCCAGTGAAGAGGAGTCTCCATGGTCTCTGCAGGGTAATATTAAATATGTATGCAAGAGGATGCCTTCTTACAGATGACTTTTCACTTTTTCATAGAAGAGATACTAGGACCTCTCTCCAGCTTATGAAGTTAGAATATCCTCTCTATACATATATCCTACATCTTCAATCTTTCCTGTGAAGTGTAACTACCAATTGCAAACCCAAATATTCTTTATCTCTGTTCTCTGTGAGAGTGACAGTTTCATTTTTTAGAAGTTCCATAGTCAGGTGAATTCTGACTTAGTAGCAATGCCCTTAGTACTTTCCTCTGCATTCCTTAGGAATGCTGGTTTGCTGTTTTCTCCTACATATTGACACAAGTTTAGGGGGGAAAAAATTACATGATGTATTATGAAAAAATGTATAATACCTGCTGTGTCAACCAACCTGTTATCCCTAGAACACTAAGACAGGAATAGTACTAGACAGAAAAGGCAAACAAGGCAAACAAGACCATTGATATTCTTTGAATGTAGCTTCAT
Organism: Parotia lawesii; assembly: GCA_003713295.1. NCBI lineage: Eukaryota > Metazoa > Chordata > Aves > Passeriformes > Paradisaeidae > Parotia > Parotia lawesii. The sequence continues at coordinate 429,629 of RAHM01000287.1, read as the reverse complement.
TTTTTTTTGTCGTGAAAGGATATGAAAAGTACAACAAAATTAACAGAATTTGCATTCACTTCAAGTTGTTTATTATCAGACTAGTAAGTAAAAAAAAAAAATTAACTATAAATATAAAAATTTCTTATATGGTGACTGAACTTCAGTGATCAAAAAATCCCAGAGTAAACAAGAGTGATTTGCAGCAGAAGCAAGAATAGTAAATAAATTACCATAAACCACAACACTTAAAGACTGAATTGTAGAAACCAAAGAGATGTCTTCCCTCTAACTGAAAAAGTGTGGGAAACAGAAACGGGGAAGATGTACAGTGTAAAAATGGAATACGTACAGTTAAAAGAACAGCAAATTTGTGATTTAATGTCCTTCAGTACAACTAATACACAAAGCTAGAGGGTGGAAAAGATGGTGCTAATATTTGATTCCACTGCAAACCAGAAATTTTCATAGGTTTGGTGTGCTAATTCTAGGCAGCGGGTAGCAAAAAACCAGAAGTATCTGGGATAAAAATTTTCTTAGGAGACTTTGTCTCTCTCTATATGCAAAAGACAAGGAAACAGACTAAGTCAAAACAGAGTTTTAAAAAATATTGTTGATTACACCATTCTCTCAGTCTCTTGTAATTAATCTTCTTTGTTATTAATCAAGTTAAGAAGACAAGCCCCTATGTAATCCTTAATATTTTCTTATTAATAGGGATATTTTTACATCTAAGCAAAGGATTTACTTTTAATAAGCATACCAGAATTGGATAAAAACAACATCAGAAAACAAACAAATTAAAGAAAACAAACCAAATAACACRAAGTCCTTTTACTGATTACTTAATCTAATGATAGAGAGAAGTTATACAGCAAAGACCATGTGCAGTATAGTGAAAATTTCCAGAAATATTAGCTAACAAAAAATTTTGCTTGGAGTAGAAGTATTTAAACTTCTTTTCTGGAATTTTACTGACACATAAAAAGAGAAATGAACACTTACATGTACTGTCATCACTGTGGTCACTGCTGCTATCCACAGCATTTTCACATTGTCACTTTTACAAGGGTCAGTCATATTCCCCAGGTGGTGTCTTATTAAGGATGAAGTGTTTATTTTTCAAAGGACTGATGAAGTGTAGAAAAAAATTAGCATATTTCAAACTCTGACTTTACTATGGTGTTTACAGGAATTTCCCTTTGACTGCTGTATCTTTGTTATGCAAATTCTTTCCTGAGTCACTGCCTAGCTTCACCCATTTCAATCCATATTTATAAAGCAAATCTCAATATTAGTGGTTTTTTTTTTTAAATCAAGCTATATAAGGGTAATTGAGCTTAATGCAACTCATTGTTTCAATTTTTCATCCCATATCTCTTTGCCACAGAGCTATTCTGTACTTTTTATTTAAAAAAATCTAAAGAATTAGGATAAATATTACATTATATGGTTCAGCAGACAGATCAAGGTCACAAAATAAGTAAAAAAAAAGAAGAAATAACATTTAAATRTATAATAATTGTTTAACTTCATGGAGTTTTTTTTTTCAAAATGATCTGAAAATTACTAGCATTTTGGGTCTATGTCTAGAAGAACATTGTTGGCATGGTTCAACACATTTAAGAAGAATTAATGAAAAAAATTAGTTATAATAAAGTTATAGATGGCTTTAATTTGATAAAATTATAGATGCCTCTACCAACAGTAAGGATTTACCATTTGTTTTTCTACAAGTGCAAATAAACATTTTTTTCAAGAGATATTGTGAAATAATTTTGCAGGTTCTATTTCAACATCAAAATACAGTCATCTTGGGTTTTTTTTAATCCTAAAACAGCAGAGTTTATTGCAATTTTTTGTGAAATCTAGGCAGCTATCAAGCTATTTGTTCTCAGTAGGTACCTGTCCATCACTATCATTATGATTTTGGCAGCTTTCCAAGAAAGATACCCTCCATCTGTTACTGTTTCACAAAAATGGTACCTTGAGGTCCACTTGACCTATGAGCCCTCAGACTCTCCAGCAATTTAATAATAATTTTTTCTCKGTCAATTAGGTTGACAGAAAGTGCTGCATGGAAACATCTCAGGGTCTACACTTTTTCCCATGCAGTTCTCTGATCCTGTTTCTTTCAGGTCTTAATTTTTAAGCTAAGATTTTAGACTCTCCCTTGTGGGAAGATTATGGGAAAGCCCCAAGAAAAGAAGGTGCCGAAATTTTCCCTGAACCCTAAAAAAAAAAGTAAAAATGTTGTAAAAAAGTGTTGTAAAGCCTGTGGCTCTCATGATCCAGGGCTGTGATCTCTGGTGAGTGAACATGGTAATGCTGAGGTTGAGAGAATCAGTCTTAGATCCCTCATTTACAGAGGTTTGAAGACCACCTTTGAAAAGGGGAATAAATATTGTTGTTTCAAACCCCAAGCAATTGTTGGGACTATTCGAGGATTACAAAGTTACAGAGACTAACATAAAAAATTCTGCTACCACAAGCATTAATAATTCACAAGTGTGATGGGATGCTCTACTTCCCAATGGGTAACAAAGCATCAAAATTAATTTTTGTTCAAAAATATTAACCACGCTGATACATAAAGAGAGATTTAGGATGTGACACCACAGAAAATGTGGTTTTATTACTCTGATAATTAAATTCATAAGGTTTCTGCATGGATGACAGATTTTCTGGTCATCATTTCTTTTGCATTTATCACAGAGAATCTATTGATGAATAAATATTGAAGAACTCTTCTTAGTTTCAGAGGAATCATCATGCCACAGGTTCAACAAACAAATTCTAACAGCTGACGCTTTGACATGGGACATCCCTATGTTTGATCTCTGATTTGTTGGCAAAGACCAATTGTTTGATTGTGGCATCATCTGTCAAAGACTGTGTCTTGAGTCGTCCGGTTATCTAATGTACCTTAAAAGTTCCAGTCACCCTAGAGCAAAACACTAGGAAGAGAAAGTATATAGTAGAAATGAAGGTTGATTATTTAATTCTTGTCTTTTCTCTGCTCTACTCTGGAGCTTTGGCAAACACATAGTATGGGGGAATGAATAAAAACGGAAGGGGAAAAAAATGACAGAGTGGAAATAAGCTAGCTGTTTCACCTTAACATTCAGAAATATTCTACATTCCCACCACTGGAGACAAGTTCTGAAAATAGCATGTGCATTTTTTAGCATGTCTACTTCATGTCTTGAGAGTATCTGACGCAACCTACTTCCAATTATATTAATGAGAAGAGAAGCAGTCACTGAAAGTCTGATACAGCTCGATACCACCAAACTTATTGGCAAACAAGCAAAGAGAATTTGCATTATTTCAGAATAGCAAGAAACCTTAAGGAGGGAAAAGCTCACACACACATGAACACACAGATGCAGACAGTGATGCTCTGCAGTTAGAAACTGTATTAACAGAACATTGTTTTCACAAGTAATAAATGCACATCTTCATGGAGAGTACATTATCTATTGTTACTCCAAAAAGGGAAGCCTTAAAGCTATGAAATAAACATTTCCTTCAAGTCACTTTCTTATAAAGTCACTTGGAAAGAATAAAAAAAAAAATCACAAATATTTTTAAGTGTTTTTACCTACTGAAAATAATTTTCAACTTATGAAATAATATGCACGAATCAAGCTGAAGCACATACAACAAACACAAGTCAAGCTTGTAGAAGTAGAAATTAGAGTAGAGAGATTTTTGGGTCAGCTGTTTTTATACGCGTACTTGCATGGTGTGCATGTCTTTGTGCACAGAGAAAGAAAAAGAGAAAGGATACATTGCAGCAGAAGCTTGTTCTGAGGAGACATGGGAAATCATCACTTTAGTTCCAAYAGCAATGTAAGAACTGCTACGGATCTACAAATGATGTCCACAGGTCTGACATAAATAGAAGCTAGTCTACTTTTCTCTGGATTATTACAGTTTTCTTGAAAATACCAAGGAAGCACACTGACATTTCAAAAGTTTACATGAAAAAGCAATAGACTTATAGCTTCATTTTCAAACATACACAGGAGATTTTGTCATATCAATTCCTTTTACTTTAGCTCTTATACTCAGATGTCTTGCTAATACATGAATACTACAGAAATAAGCTGAGGAATCCAACTTTATTTAATGAAGGTGTCTGGTTTTGGACTTTATAAACCAAAGAATATCTTTCTGAAATGAAATTTAAGTCCACTGCAAAATGTTATGTCACTTCCTTGTCATCTTCATAACGGGGACCCTTTTCTAAAAGCTTTATGACTGACCAAAAAAACCCTGCAATGGAAAGAGGCACAGAGAGGATGGGCAAGGAGAAGTTCCATGAAGCTCAGGGAATAATGCAATGTTTGAATGACCAAAGCTGTTATATAGAAGCTGACTTAGCACCAAGGGGATCAGAGGATGGCCTTTGTTTCAGGTAAACAGCTATCAACAGTTAAGTAGATCAACAGGCATTGCAAATGTTTCTCCCTGAGTTAATTAGAAGAGTGGGAATGTCTCCCTGAGTTGGCCAGATCAACACGGGGAGAATTGAATACCTGAAGAAGAGAAGCTGTGGCTTAGCCCAATAAAGAGTATAAAACCCAAAAACTTAACAAAAGAGTTTTGAAGAGCTCAACAGGCTTGAGCTGGCTTCTACCAACACATATGCCTTCCTGACGAGCAGGGATGCCTATCATGGTGATGGTGGGAGTATTACAGACTTGTGACTGGGCTGCATATATTGTTGTATTTTGCTAAGTGCAACTTACCCTTGTATTGTGTTATGCTGTACYGTTTGTACTGTCCCGCTAGATCAGAAATCCCATGGAACATCAACTGTCTTTGTATAGGTAAATTACATATCCCTGCACATGTGGAATATCTAAAAGAACCTGGTCAGAGATCATGGAGGTCTGACAAACATGCAAAAAGAAGACAGTGCCCAAATGAGACAGAATAATTATTTACAAAACATTCACCTCCAATTTGTCATGCAGAACAGTTTTTTAGTAACGTGCCATGGACAAGACAAACTCATTGCTTGAAGAACATATTTCAAGAAGAAAAAGCATTGATATACTGAATGACAGAAACTAATGTTAGTCAATGGGCACTGCTCAAACAATATACAACAAAGGTTTGTTCATGTTATCTTTTCAGAGATAAAGGTGGAGAGTATGAAACAATTCCATCACATTGGAAAATCTGTCGTGAACACTGATGCTTTTTATTAGCTTGAAAAACAAGCAAACAAAACCTACTGTAATATTAAAGTGCCAATATGGAAACACTTTTTTTTTCTCTGACCGCCAGTAATTACTGCCTGGTTACAGACATTCAATAAAACAGGTGTTTGAGGTCTTTCAAAATGAGGGCTCCATTCTATTTCCACTGAAATCAGATTACAATAGTTCATCTGACATTAATATGAACAGCACCAGTTCCTCAGAGAAAAAGAGTTTTGGGGTGTCTCAGGATAGTTGTGTAGCACAATAGACTTCCTCATTTCTATTCCTACGCCTTTGCTCAGATTTACTTCTGGTTATAATAGATTAAATTAAACATAAAATAAACAAATAACAAAAAAATTGTGGTCATAAGTAAATTGTAAAAATAACGCTGATTGACTTCAAAAAGACATGGCTCCTTTTTTATCCCTCTTGTCTCCTCTCTATCTCCTTGGAATAAATGTTATGTTTCATTAAAATATTAATAAGGACTTTTTTTTTTTTAATGACTTCATAAAGAATAATTTTCAGGCAAATATTAATGCTTACACAGAAAATTACAAAAAAAATCTTGCAAACGTGGCAGTGTCCTATAATTCAAAATCTTAGGCAACATAGCAGAAACGAAAGACTGAATCTCCTAATATCTTATCATTTTTCTAACCCAAACTAACTATTGATTTTTTAAACAAGAAAATTAGCAAGGTGTCAACAACTTGAATTCTAACCATATATTTACTTCATCTGATCTTTTCTGATTACTGCTCCCTAGCCTTTTCTGATTTTCAAGAATCCTGAAAGTATCAATTATTGTGGACTTTTTCCAACAATTTAAGCTCTACATTATCTGAAATACACTGCTATTTCTTATTTTAGCTATTGAGAAATACTGCAAGTATGATTCTGGGATAATTTATAGCAAATGTTGACATTTTAATAGCATCTACAAAAACAGGTAATATCAAGGCCAGAATGGATGAGCTATTACTCCTGAAGCCTGGTATTTCTAAATGGTATTTCTATGATTTATGACTAAATTTAATAGCTTTCCTCTTTACTGTGCTCTACAAGTAAGGAAAAAAAAAGTGAAAAAAGAAAAAAAAATCAAAATTCACACCAAACAATGCTTTCAAAAAAATCTAAAGCTAGAATACTCTTATATCCTTTTAAGAAGAATACAAAGTAGGATGAAACATTAGTTTTTAACTGCAGGTTAGAATAATGATTGCTTTTCAACTTATTCATGACAGATAATTGGGCAAAATTTTCCTTGAATTTTTCTAGAAATAAGACACAATTAATATATTCCATTAACTGTTTAGTACCTGGTCTAAAAACCTTTTGATTGTTCCTCCTTTAAATGCAAAACATTCTTAGAAAATCTCTCAGGAAAACTGCTTAAAAATAAAGAAGTAATACACAGTGTCATACTTGCCTGCACACTCAGTTTCTGTCCCAATGCTTGAATAAATGCACACTCAACACATGACTGTGAATGTACAGAGAAATTGGCTTTTTCTCCCACCAGTATTTTTTATTCTGAGCCTGAAGTTTCTCATTTGATAAAGAAAGTAAAGAAAATTCACAGCATACCTTACTTGACTTTTCAAAAAAGCTTTACTCACATGGTGCATATACCAATTCAAAGGCAAATAAAAACTAAATCCATTGTCTTGACCATGTAGGGCACAATAGAGAGATGAACTAACCAGTAGGGAAGCAATATATGGTCTCCAAATATRATCATTTCACAAGGCCTCCTGTGGTCATTTGAAAATCTGTGACCACTTGTTCTCTAACAAGCAACAACGTGACAAGAAAAACAAGAAAACAAAAAGCACACAGGTGCAATCTTCCCAAAATAAGTTAAGCATTGTGGGTAAGAAGAGGAAGATGTTTTTAACAGGCACAAGATACTGCCTCAGCTCTGCTCAGTCTTTCACAGAGAAGTACTATAGGCTTTATCTGAAGTCCACGTCAGACTCACAGAAATGATGAGGCAACTCCATGGATAGCTTAGCCCAACCCCCTGCCCAGAGCAGCATCCAGGCTGTGTCCAGGGCTGGGTTTGAAGTATCTCCAGGGATGGAGACTCCATAGCCTCTCTGGGAACCCTGTCCTACTGTTTATCCTCACAGTATAAAAGCACCTTTTGTGTTCTCAAGGAATTTCATCAGTTTTGTTTTGTGCCCACTGGCATTTGCCCTGTCAGAAGGCACCAACAAGAAGAGTCTGGTTCCCTCTGGATTCCTTCCCATCAAATATTTGCCAAGCTGCCTTCTAGCCACCCCTTGTCTGCACTGGTGGCTGGTGCTGTTCCTCCCCATGGGCAGGATTTGGCACTTCCTTTTGTTGAATATCATACCACCCTACACAAACCTCTGGGCACAGATGTTCAGCTGGTTTTCTGTCCACCTCACTGTCCACTCATTTAAGCCATATTTCATCAGCCTGTCTATGTTGATGCTAAGAGGCAGCCTCAAAAGTCTTGCTAAAGTCAAGATAAATAATACTCACTCTTCTCCCCTCACCCACCAAACCCGTCATCTCATTGTTGAGAGCTGTCAGACCATGTAAATGGAAGGAAGAGTTTATTTCAGGTCTTTGGTTTCTAGGTGAAAGGAAATGAATGGAAGAGGTAAGGATGAGAAAAAGAAGATTTAGACCAATTGCATATTTTGCAAATAGTATTTTGTTTTGTTCGATTACCGATTACTATGCACTCAAAGCAGGGAAGAAATTGGCATTCTCTTAGGTTCATTTCTTCTTCCTCTTTTCTCTCTTAAATAATTAACCAGAACATTGAAGTGTTGAATACATACAATTCCCCAAATCAGTACTGTTTCTGACATGCTCTGCTCAATTTCATGTGTTATGAACAGAGACAGAAAAATGTCTCCCTATAAATTAATGTGATTACATAGGTAACTGTTTTGTCCTATTTCAACAAATTCAAAGCATTTTGCTGGGAAAAAAAAAAAACACTGCCTGTACCCTTTAAAAAAGAAGAAATAGTGAAATCTCACTTTCAAACATCTTTGAAACAGTAAAATAAAAATACAAACCTTCAATATTTAGATAAGTTTTTCTTAATCAGGTAGTAGTTAGATCAGTTAACAATAAAATGCAAAGTTTTGCCAGACATTATCAGGACTCTAAAGAAAAATGTTGTCTTTCCTGCAGCAAGAAGTTTTATACAACAAACAGCCTCCTCTGAAAGAGTATGTCGGAGTGGGATGAGAAATCCTTTGGGCAGTAGACAGCTAGACTCAGATTTGGAAAAGGATTTGTCCAATTACTTTAAGCACTTGACTTCTCTGCTGAAGGACTTCAACCATGTGTTTAAGCGCTCTGCTGAACAATAGAGCAACAATCTTGTATTTCACTTGTGTGCTTGATTAKTTGATTGGTTTTGTTCCTTCACACATAACAGTGGCTAAATGAAAGCACCTGCCATKTGATGACATTTGAGACTTTATCTCATTAATCATTATATCTCAACACCAGTTACTTTCCATGTTGGGCTTAATGCTGTACCCTTACAAATTTCTCTGCTATGTAACTAAAATAAGCAAACTGATCAGTGTATTATCTTTTGTTAAACAAAAATAATTTATTAAATGAAAACATTCAAACATAGTTGATGAGGAATGGAAAAGTCAGTTGAAACAGGGAATTTAGAGGGTGTAAACCAGCTCCCAAAGCTGGCCAAAAGTCATACCAGGTGAGGCTAATGGAAAGGAGGGAGACAGGAAGCATGTAGCTAAGGCAGGTCTGTCTGAAGTTAGAATTGAAAAGGCTRTTATTGAAAAAAAATAAATTATATACTAGAATTTCCAGAATCAGGCTTGAAATGTCAATTATTTCCTTTTTTTTTTTTTGTAAATGCACATACAGTTCAAATATTCACAGTATGTTCCAGTGATTTTTAACTCCCTGCACATTCTACAGTGTAGGTTATGAAGGAAAAAAAATAACCCTATATCTGTGTTTTAAAGATAAAGAAATATATATAAAGATAGCTATGTTTCTTACACAGAAATTATTAACAATGGAAAAACTTAAAACATAAAAGAGGGTGTTTTTACCTGAACAGCATCCAAGACGCACTCTTGTTTATTTATTTAAAACATAAAATGCTTAATTCCTGTGTCTAAAATCAGTTAAGAAAAACAWAAACCTCTTGGAGTGAAATCCTTTTACTACTAACTTGCTTCAAGTTTCCCATGGATGTCAATGGACTCCGGATGTATAAGTGAGGTATTAGCAGTTCCCTCTGTTATACATGTACCTGCTTAGTTGTGCCTTTAGTTGTGCCTGCATAAAGGAGAAATTAATTTTTTCTCCATTGAACAAAACTATGAGTAAAGATGCACTTAGTAGATACCAACCAAATATTTTAGAAAAACCACTTAGAGTATTGCTAAACTAACTGAGTCCTGAATATTCTAACCCCTTTGCACATGCATGTTTTATTGACATTGTAATATATCATTTTTTCCCCTAGAATCCCTGCTGCATTCAATCATATAATGGGTGGTACTTGTTTAATGGCAAATTACTCAATATCCTCTTTCCTCTTCACTGTTAGACCCTTCAAACTATTTTCTGGAAACAAATTGCAGTATCTCATCAGATTTTTTGACTCTACATAGCTATCAATACATTAATTTCTGCACCATTATGAGGCAAGACTTCATCACTATCCCATTCTACAGAAGAGAAATAGAACCACAGAAAGAAAATTACAAGTGTCTTCTAATTTCAGGTAAATTTACAACAAGCACTTGATATTTTCAGTGATATGTTCCCACTGGTTGCTAATCAGRCTTCAAGATCTGAAGTTCAAAACTTGAAAACAAAAACTCATTCATTATTACACAGGAAAATGGTGGTTCTGAGAAGCTATTCACATAGGGACTCTCTGGCAGAGAGACAAAATCTAGCTCTGCAGGGCAACATTTGATTTCTTTAACCATCTCTATTGTTGKTTTTTTTTTTTTGTACTATTTTTTCAGTATCAATCACTAATATAAACCCATAGACCTGTGACTATTTCCTCTTCTTTTGTTTAGATGAAGGATTTCTTATTTTAGGAATAGTTTACTGACATGCTCCTACTCCAACAATCATTGAAGTAATGTATTTTAAAAATGCCTCCTTCTAATATATTTCTTCTTTCTCCTGCATGCCAGAGCTCAAATTAGACCACACTGACCACTCAGATCTGTACAGATTTAGTGCTTTTATTAAATATTTATAGTAAGTATGCAAATACAGCAGAACCGAAGCTGTGAACTTCCTAATGATTTCTTGTAGTTCTATAATATTAATTAAACCAGCATTAAATCTGTTATTTTAGTACATTTTATAAATTTAATTTCTATGATTTTAATAGTAAATAGTTGGACAAAATATGTCAAATTAATCATGACTAAAAATATAATTATTATTGACAGATACATGAAACAGAGAAACTGACAATAGCAGCAATTTACTGTCTCCAGACCACAGTAGTGAGACATTGCTTGAAAAATATGTCTATCTTCTAACATCAGAGGAATGGTTAAATGTGGATTTGTCTTCAAATATAAATAGACTTTTCTACCTATTCTCTCTGACTTTTCACTCAAGTGCCCACTCCTTGCCTCAGACTCAGGCATTTTGCTTTGCATGCTTCATCCAAACACCATCTTTCTAGATAAACTGTTTCATAGTTTCTGCCCTTTTCTTATACAGTCTGGTTTTATCTCAGATTCCTTGATCCATGTTCACTTGTCCAGATGCCTCATTCCTGCATCTGATTTCCCAAAGCTACCTCCAATAGCTGTGCTGCTGCTCACATCTCCCCTGTCCGGGCACTACTCCCTGCCCACCCACTAACAGCAGTCTCAGTCCTTTCAGTCCCGTTGTCCGCTTGGGTCTCCCCCTCAGACCCATCCTCCTGAATGCCATCTTCACCGCTTTTCCTCTTCTTGCTCAAGTTTCTTTCTCAGCCTTCCAGTGGGATTYGAAGGATGTCTCCCATATCTCCCTGTTCCAATTCACTTCCCGTGAAAAGGGCCAAGGTTGTTTCCTGAGCTTTTCAGTCCCTTTAAACATTGTGCATTCCCTCACACCACTCCACCCCTCACTGTGGGCTGTGCCCCATGGCCTCTCTCCTAGGACCCACAGATCTCTCCTCCCAGTCACACTTCAGAGGGATGTAGTAGTGGCTGCAGGAGAGAGGCAAGAAGTCGAGACTCTTGTACAACCTTACCCTCCTGTGGGAAAGGAGTTCATGGAGCTCCATGGTAACTCTACAGAGACAGAGTGGGTTTTGCTGTGGAAAACAGGGAGGAAATGCAGCAAAAATACAGAATTGCTGAAATCAGGCCTGGGAAAGTACAGCAAGAGAGCAGGATGACTGCAATTAATAATATTTCATTATTAATAGTGTCGATATCTAATGCACCAGTTTGTCATTGGTATTACATACACAGAGAGTGAGGATATGAACACATTGGCTGTATGATGCTGCCCTTTACTCAGGGTAGGAGGCTCTTATCGACAGCACAGAAGAGTCTGTTTCCTCCTTTCACTTGCTTTTGGTTTGGGTGCCTGAATCTAGACTTAGCATGGCCCAAGGAAAGCCTCTTGCTGCTCCACAAGGCCACACTTCAGGCAGCCAGGGCTCCCACTTGCACCAGCACCAGCTGTGCCCTGTCCAAAATTCACGCCTTCATCAGCCAGGCTGTGAAATCCTGGGAAAGGCAAGAGTGGTACAAAATCTCTGCCAAGGCTCAAGTGTCTGTAACACGTGCCAGACCTTTCCAACAAACAGCTGCCAGAATGATTACTTTCAAGCGGGGTAAATCTGCAGCTTTTCCCTGTTATTTGTCTTGAAAACTGCTCACCAGTTTGGCCCCAAGTGAGTGAAAACAACCTTGAGGTGATTCAGCAGTTAAGCACTAATCCCTGTGCCAAAGACCGAGAAGGAAGAAGGTGAGGAGAGAACGTCCTGCTTAATTACAGAGCAAATTTAATTTTCCTTAGGTATTTACTCCGTACATTACACTTGCACACCTATCAAACCTGTGCATCCATCTGAACAGCCGTGGCTGCACACTGGATCAATAACTGCTGATCTAACGGGTCTCGAGAGGTTTGCTTCACATCAGCTTTACATAAAGACAAAATGTTAAGTTTTGTTTCTTTGTTTTCACTTAAATCACTCCATTTCAGAATCAGAGGGTACACAGACCTGAAAAAAAAAAGGGGTTTTCCTCCTTTATTTAGATATTTGGATTACTTCTCTTAGGGTAAGAGAAATGCCACAGATTTTACCTCCTTTGCTGAAGCAAAAATCATGAAACATAAAGCATATTCTCCTCAGTCTAGCAGACTGTTCATCCTCACAGCATTAATATTAGTCACAAAACCTGACCTAAATCCCATAATCACCCTGCCATAGACAATTTGCTTTGCCTACACGCTCACGAAAAACTTAGAAATTTCCAGATATTTCCATTATTGTCAGTAAATTTTAAGTTGCCATAGAAAAGGAATTAGGTTTCTCTCTATCCCCACTATTATTTTAATAGTCTATATTTTTTAATTTAATATTTGCAGGTTGAATAATTTCAAGCAGACATGTCCTATGACTCACTAATAGTTAACAATTTAAAAAGCAGTAATTAATATTCTGCAAATCCCACTGACAATTCCAATTATATAGCACTGTATTCTCCTTTGAATAWGTTTCAGATTATGAAGTGGAAGGCAAGTCTGCACTCCTTATTCTCACTTTGTTTTGGGCTTAGGAGGAATGAAAAGGTGGCTACATATTTATATCATAGTGATGCCATAATTTATAAATTCCTGCCTGGAATGTAAATGATCAAGTTTCTAATTTCAGACTTTCTATATTTTTGCTTATCTTCCCCATCTGTCAGAATTAGAAAGGCACTTTGGGACCTTCATATAATTTGATATTGTTGGTCTATTTTCTCAGTTTACAGGTCTCTAATGTTATTTCCACTATCAGTGGAATCTGTTGAGATTCATCAAAAAGAAAAAGTAATTGTGACTTTAAAATGAAATTSAAAACATGCTAACATGTAATAAAAACAAATATACTGCCAATCAAATAACACTTTAAAAAAATATCTATTTTCAGTATGTGTTTTCATTAGTCAAATATCAAATCCTCAATATGAATCCAGATTTTTTTTTTTTAATGACTGTCTTCATAAACTATTAGTGCATACAGTGAGCAAAAGCAGGTATTCCAATGTTTGTGTGTGTGTGTGTGTGTGTGTGTGTGCATGTGTGTTTCAGCTTACTGGATGAAATCTTGTGGACTTTGTGAATTTATTCTTCTGCATTACTCTAATTTTTACTCCTCTGCCTGTCTGGCTCAGGCTTTTGTTCTGTTAAGATGAATAAAGCAAAAAAGTTTTCTTTCAGTCTTTGAGCATTATTTCAGGAAAGTTGGTACAATTTAGGATCTGAGAACAAAACTGCAAAATTTTCAGTTGTGAAAAGTACTTCACATTATTTCATCAAATACTTATGATCAGAATAATTACAAGCAAAATGTACATAATTTATATATTTTTAGCCATAAATACTAAAAAAAAMCCACCTGTCACTAAAGTAACAATTAGTATAAGTTTAAAAACTCAACTGTCACTTTTTAATCTCACACAAACATTAAAATCTCCAGTGAGGTCAGCAAAGCAGGCCCAACTTATGTCAGTCAGTGCTTTGCCTATGAAAATAACTGTTTTCTTAGATAAAATCTCAGAAATCCCATGGAAATATGTCATAATTAAAAATGAGTCTTACAGTTACTTTCATAATTATTAAAAGGAACATTGTACAAAATATTGCCTAAAGTTCAGGAAAAATGCCAACGTTTTATGGAATTTACTGTGACTTTGTTTCTATCCAGTGACACATTTGGCTAGTTCTCAAAATATTTTCATTAAGTGCTTATATTTCCGTTAAATCCTAAGGCAGGACAAAAAGATACAAACCCCCCCAAATAATTTTTAAGCTATATCATTTTTTGGCTGTAAGTATATTTCACTGAAACACTAACCAAACATATTGATGCGAGATAAATGTTTAGCCAGTATTTGCATACTCTGAAAATACTGACGCTCTTTTTTTATTCTGCTTTTAATGGCAAATGATTTAACCCATCTACATTTAAATTAGGAGGGAAAAAAGTCTGAAGTGTGTGTGTTCTGCTTATCTCATCACAGTACTTTACACATAAATCCAGTGATAATGAACAAAACTTCTCCTCAGGAAGGTACCTCACTGGTTTCACCTCATAGCAGAGATGCCAGCACTGTTCTACCCTTCTCAAGTAAATTTTTAGTTAAAATATTGCCTCAGAGCAGTACAGGCACTTGAAAAAGCACTGCACTTTGCTTTAGAAGTCTTTCATTGCATTTTGATGAAATTTGCTTAAAAGTCAGTGATTGAAAATGCCATGGATACACATCAATTTGTATTGAGGACTGGTGTTCCCAGTGAGGTTGAGTATCCTTAATCTTGACTGTAGAGATTGGGTGTTTGSAGTTTTTTCCCAAATTTTATTAAGTGTAAGTCTTACTTTGTGATTCTTGCATAGCTTATAAAAACTAYAGAAGAGTTAGACAAAATGCAAAGAATAGCAACCAAAAAGGATAAAGAGGATRAAATGTGTGAGGAAAACTGAGATATGAAGGAACAGAGTAGTCTCTACAAAACCTGAAAACTCCAGGGAATGGGTCATATCTTCAAAGTAACAATACAAATGAAATTGCCCTTTTTCTGAAACAGTGAAATGAAGAACAATCAGCCATGGAAGAAAAAGTGTGGAGTGGGACAAACTAAAAAATAAGAACATCATAAATGAGAGTGGATGAGAAGCATCATACAAATATATTTATGAGCAGTATGGATGTAGCTGCTTAACTGACAGTGTTGGTGGTCCTGCAGTGGCCAGGACCACAGACAAATCACATTCTCTATTATGTCCCAGATTAATCCTCYGTGGGTACAATAACGTTCAAACTATGACAGCTCCCACTGGGAACAACAGCATCTCCAGGGAACAGGGCTCTACAGCTGAGTCAGAAATACTTGCTTGTTACTTGAATCAGTTCAAACAGAAAATACGAAATCTCAAAATATAATGACAGTTCATAACCTTTCTCAGAAAATCATCTGAAAGCACTTTGATGTGATTGAACAAAATGCAGCACCTTTYGGAGAYGAGAGAAAAACTGATTTCCATTTTATAGTTCAATAATTTTAGAAAAAKMAGTCTCCTAAAGATGCTTTAAAAACTGAACAYTTAAATACACTCCTGAACCCCTCTCTTATTTCATCACTAGATATTTATATCACTAATGTTTCAACAAAACCGATACATAAAATGTGCTATTCTGGACTGCATGCTCATTTATCATGATGTCAGTATTTCTCTTATGAGGGTTACGGGGAAGAAAGAAAAACCTCAAACAACTCAAATTTTTCATGCCTCTGTTTCCTGGAATTAAACTTCCCCAGAGTGATACCTCAAAAGCAGCTCAGTTCTAAAACAAACCCCATGATTCTGAAAATCCCTGACAATGTAGATTTATCTGCTTATATTTTGTCTTCAACTTTATACTGAAATTTACCTATGGAAAAGATAGTGAGCTTTCCAGGCATTTCAAAAAATATGGTAAGCAGAAAAGAATCACAATACTACTTTCTACAAAAAATAAAGTTTTAATTTAAATCATGCCTCTCACWACACATATGCAATCTTATTCAATCCATCTCCCCTGGACTCTAAAAGGAGTACTAATGACTAAGGCACAAAAAATCAGTTTTAAGGGAGAATCTTATGAATGTTAAGAAATATTCTCAGGTTAACTTAAAGCTGGTTGATAGTTACCTGTCAAGATGTGGAAATAACTTCGTTGCAGCCTSACCACACAGCTAAGCTGTGCAGGCAGGACACTGGAGAATAAAGTGTGAAGCATCCGGAGAGTTCTGCTCTGCTTCCTTCAGCTCCCTCTACATCAACATCAGCACCACAATCTCTACTCATAAATACGACATTATTATTTAAAGTAACTGCCCAGTTGCAGTTCACTCTGTTGAATAATAAACTAGAGCCCTTCTAAAGTAATTTTAATTCTGCATGAGATAATCTGCATATGTTTAAATATGCTTAAATTTATGTATGTTTACTTCAGATCTTGAGCATTTAAAATAATTTTAATTAGATTTTACCTGTGAAGGTGATTCGTCTGATTTGCCTGAATCTTGATCTTAGTAAGACCAAGCAGCAATGTGTGTTTACATTTATTCCCCTCACAAGGGAATATGGGCTAAAATAGTGAATCCCATAATTAGCCTCATAGGTGGTGAACTATACAGCAAATGTGGAGGACTGGATCTGAAGAACAGTCATGACATGCAGTTTAAAGCAGTATCAATAGAAATGTATTTATAGAAAGAAAAGAGCACAATTAGAAAGAAAAAATCAAGCATGCATGCACTTTTTCTTTTATGCCTCAATAATCTTGCTATTCAGGAAWGAGATTTTCTTCCCAGTTTTTTGAATGAATTGCTAATTATTACTTGTTCAAGTTGCAATTACTATATTCACCAACTATATTGAGGAAAAGAGAAAATCTATTTGCTTGAGATTAAACTAATATAACTCTGTTTCATTTTACACTTACAATTTATTTTGAAAATAACACAAAACATAAGAAACCTTCTCCCTGTGTCAACCRTTTAGGCTTAAGAATTCCTCTGACAACTTAACAACTTTCAGGTGGGTATTTCAAAACATGGCATAAAAGCAGCTCAGTGTAGATGTTCTCACCGTATTTTCTGCTGAAAGAATAAGGATGTCTCCAAAGTCGTTAACATCTCAAAAAAGCCCTCCCATTTTACTTACTACTAGTTACTGGAATATCCCTCAATTACATGAAAGCAAGGGGGTTTGAAATACATTAATATCCCAACCACAGTAGAAGGCAGGGGGGAAAAAGGAGCAGTGAACCTTCTCCCAAGTCCATCATGCAACCACCACAGTGAAGGATTATGGAATATTGTGACTCTGACTCTCAATCAGTTCCTTAGTCTCACACCACATAGTTTTTTACACTTAGGTTACAAAATTCCATCTTGGACCCAAGAAATGATGCTAGCATATATAGAAACACACTTATATAAAGCAGGTTGTTGGTAAAATGGAAGTTTGGAATTCCTGTCTGAATTCCTTACTTAATTCTTAACTTCACAACTTGGTTTTCCAATCTCAACATATCAGAACTGCCTAGTGAGGTTTAAATAAATGCTAAATAAATTGACAGTTTTTCTCTTAAAAATTTTACAGTTTAATGATCTATACATAACTTCTGATTTGTACATGCTTTTTTTATACAATTATAGAGGGTTGCATGAGTTTTCAGCTAATCTACAAAGAGAATAGGATGTGAAAAATGAAGATTAGGAACCCTGATTAATAAAGGAACAACTTATCCGTGAGCCTGTCTTTCTACTTCAGTGGGCGAAGTGCAGATCATGGGTAGTCCATGGCTCTCCACAATTTTCAGTACCAGCTTCTCAGTTATTAATGTCTAAACATCTGAATGAAAGAAGGGAGAGTTTGAGCTTGGTAGTTTGTTAACTATACAGGTATTATGGATCATTCCCTTTTGAATTTTCTTTTTGCGTAAGACATAAAAGAGTTCTAAATTCCGTGTGAGTAAGTAGATGAAATGTCAAAATTCCTATATTGAGATCCGCAAGGCCCATTGAAATAAAGTATTTTTCAAAGGTTTTGCAAGCAAAATTGGACTCAAAGATAGGAACATTCTATTTATTTTGTAAGAAGCACAGCATGTTAGCAATTAATCTGGCACAAAAAGTATGCCAACTGACCTTTTGTTTATCATAAATTTAAACATAAAATATGTTTTTGTATATTCTTTGCTGGCATTTTGATGCATTTATTAAATATCAATATTTTAATCTGTGAGGCGTTTTTTATGTAGCACAGTGTACATATTGCATCAAGCATGGATATACTAATTCTGTAACATCAACACTGCAGCTCATTTAGCTGTGTAAAACACGTCTTTTCATATGTTGCTCCTTCCTTGTAATTTGCCCAGTAGCCAGCCATCAGCAACAAGAAAGAGGAATTCATTTCTCAATTAAACACTAGGTAACAAAATATTGCTAGGGATTTATCCTAAGGTTTGAATTCCTTGTAAATCTAGTCCTTGATCTTAGTCTTCAGAATAATTCCATAATTACAGGAATTTGTCTACTCTGTCTACCATAATTCCA
Organism: Parotia lawesii; assembly: GCA_003713295.1. Classification (NCBI taxonomy): domain Eukaryota; kingdom Metazoa; phylum Chordata; class Aves; order Passeriformes; family Paradisaeidae; genus Parotia; species Parotia lawesii. The sequence goes on along the minus strand of RAHM01000287.1, from coordinate 411,096 downwards.
GTATTTCATGTATTTGAGCTTTCTGAATTTACAGTGAATTTCCTACAGTGAAATTATTTTCTGTGATTACAACCACAGTATTTGAATACTTTATCCAAAATGATGCATAGCTAAAGAAAAAAACTTTCTAAAGTGTACATTTGACCATAATCTTATTATGGAAACTCACCCCCTGGGAAGAAAAAAATGTATAATTTTCTATTTTCATGCTGACTTTTTTTAAAACCAGGCTTTGACTTATGCTGGTTCAATTCCCAGACATATGTTAAAAGGTTTTTTAACCTACATAGCATTGTAAAAATACATTACCCTATGTCCCAGAGAAGACATATTCTAAAAGAGTAAGTTTTTGGGGATTCTTTATTAGATACTCTTAGTTGTGTCAACAACACATTCTTTGGCTTTGGGCACGTAAAACTTGTCTACTTTGTAACCCCACACATAAACTAGATTACAAGCAATCTGTTTTGATTTTTTTTATTATTTTTTTAGACCTTTCTCCTATTTTAAGCATTAGAGATCAATTTCTGTATCTATTTTCTACAGCTGTTTTATTTTACAGTGCACATACTGCTCTAACACATAAAAAGCTCTAATTGTCTTTTCAGTAAAGTCTTTCTGGACCTTTCAAGAAGAGATTGCGTGGTGCTTTGTTCTTCTTTTTAATTAAGACAGAGATGGTACAAGCTTAAGCACTATGGTATGTGTTTTCAGCAACAAAAGGAGATTTACTACAAAGTTATTGGTATTTGGTATTTTCACTTTTCAAGCTAGACCAATATGGAAACAAATGAGCCACAGTCATTCATAAATGATCCAGGAATGCGTCTCTGGCCCGTCCAGACTGAAAGTATCTGCAGCCACCTACATGGTAATCATAGTAAAACTTGAATAGAAAACAGAGACAGGGTAGAATTGGTGTGAGGGGGAGACGCTAATGCTAGTCTTTCTGAATTTGGCTTTGCTTTCTCAGTCTTTTATCCTTGGAAGACAAAAGAAAAATAATTCAGTGAATTAAAAAGCATCAACACGATTCAAAATTCATTTTCTGTTTTCACAATATGAGTTCATATTCTGTTTTCAGTCTAGGATTATAAAACACTGTAGTCTGTATATGTTCTACTACTGATGTTCACAGGGAGGCTGTTATTATATTTATGCATTTGATTATTCCTTACTAGCACCAAGACATCTGCACACTACAAAGAAATCGCTCATAAAATACTGCTCTGCAATATATGAGCAGAGGCTGCCAGAACCAAGTTGACATATAAGATTCTAAACACTGCAGATTCTTCTTTGTTTCACCAGGGCAGTGAAGATCTGTGTAAAGCTAGCAGATAAAGTACAGGCAAATCCCTGGAGAAAAGAAGAACATGCACACTTCACACTTCCACAGGAAATTACTATCCTTAACTCAGTATTTTCAAATATGGTTTGCTGTCTTTTGTTGGGTTTTGTTTTTTGGGTTTTTTTTTCAAAATGTGAGATGGTTCAAATATTGGGGATTCAAACTGAATCTGAGATTCTAAAGTAACTAAGTTTCAATCAGTTTTTCAGTTTAATGTGTATGCAATATCAAAGTTCTCTTACACCTAACTTTAATCCCTAATTTTTTATTTAAGGTTGTTCTTGTTCATTGGGAAGTGGATTTKTTTTTTTAGTTGGTTGGTGGGCTTTGTGGATTTTTTAAGGGGTTTGGATTTTTTTTTTTTTAATGATTAATACTCCAGCTTCCTTCTTAAAATTAAATTTCCAGAAGTTCATAATTCATTAAAAACTTTACAACTATAGAATATTGATTAAACATCACTGGAAATTTAAACACATTATGCACTGWCTAGAGGTAAGAAAACTGAGTACTTTTAAATTTCATTTTAACATCCACTGCAGATATTTTGGGCAATGAGTATACTTATAAAGAAAGAGAAAAATAAGGTTTTGTTTGAGGCTTTGAAATGGTAAGAAAGGCTTAAAGGGAAGTTTCTTAATGAAAAACTTTTTCTAAATATACTTATATTTGCCTAATGATGAACAAATACACTAATAACCTAAGGAAAACACAACATATGTTTTTTTCCTTACTTCCTTCTCTTCCATTTAATTTCAACCTTGTTGGCTCAAGGTTGATTTCTTTTTATTGTTTTTTGCCTGCRTAATATATGGGAGCACCGATGCGTGCCTATATTTGTTTCTCCAGGGTGGTTCTGAAGTGCCCATGGGCTGTACATTTACTTTGTTTGACCTCATCCCTAACTTGTTAATTCACTTTCCTTCAAGGGATTTCTTCTGCTTTTGTTTCTAGTCTATCCTAAACTAATTGAAAAGTAAACTACATCAAGGATAAGTCTGAAAAAAAAATCTGCCTCAGAAATAAGAATACATTCATGTGCCATAGATAAACTATGCACACAGAGCATTAAATTTATGGTAAGAAGTATTTTTCCCATCTGCCCATTCCTGTATAAATAGTTCACTTTAAAGAAATCCTAGAAAGACCAATCCAGAAAAGGCAGAAGGAGAAATATATTAATTAAATATATGCGTTTCTGCCAATAACTCTCTGAATAACTTGATACTGAAATTATACTTCAAAAATTAACAACTAAACTTCACTGCACATAAAAATTAAGCAAGAGATTCTGAAACAGATAATTTACAAGAACAAGTAGGACAAGGAATAGGCTGCAACACGTACAAGTTAGACAATTTCTCAGTTTTCAACAAAGTTTTTGAAGAAGAATCAGCATCATAGCTGAATCTGGAAAAATATATCAGCAAAAAAGTAATGTATAAACTGTAGATAATCCTATAAAGTTTTATATGTCATTTTTCTGAGAAAAATAAATCACCACTTCTACAACAAAGTTCATAGGGGGTGTGTCTTGAGCTGTGTAAACTTGTTAGGATTCAAAACTTAGGAATAGCCTTCTGCAATTAAAATACGTAAAGTTTTCAGCTGGATTCCACAACAGCATAGCTCACGGATACACCCGTGATGTGGCAAGCAGCATGAACAAATATTCCTGCATCTCAAAAAGCATTCTCAGGCTCCCCAGCACTAAACTGCTTTGCAAAAGTTTTCAAGCTTCAGCAAATTCTATGTATTGCTGGTAGAATGCGACAACTGTGTTTCTGGGTTAGAGACCTCTCCACACAGAGCATGGAGAGGGCCTTGGAAAGGAACAGGATATGGGAAACCAACCACGCATATCCCACTATGGGAAAGGTCACGGGTGCTGAACAGTGTAAGTCTCTATATAGCTACTATAGAGTGATATAATTAACAAGAAAAAAACAAACAAAAAAACAACCAACCAACCAACCAACCAACCAAAAAACCAAAACCAAACCAAACCAAACCAAAAACAAACAAACAAACAAACAAAATAACCCAAACAAAAAACACACAGACACAAAAACCCCCCAATAAAACCCCAAAACAAAAAAACCCAACCAACCAACCAAATAAACAAAAAAAAACCTAGGGAAAGGTAACTGGGTTAAACACTATAGAGGTGTCAGTTAGGAAAAATACACTGGGAGTTCACAAACATACATAGCAAGTACAGATTACTGACATAAAACTATGTCATAATTCTTTGGTTCACTAAAAGGATGGTTTCTTTTTGAAATGTGTTGTAAAATTCACAAGATAGGAGGAGGTATTTCCAGACATCACTTGGAAAACCAGGAAATTTCACTATTGTGTATAAATGGAAAGGTCCACACCTACCTGAAGTCAAATGTTGCTTTCATGCTAATACCAACACTATTATGCTAAATAGATGTTATATTTGAGTGACTACGAACCACTTAACATATTACTAGAAAGCAGAGTAGCAAGCCTCCTCTCAGGCTAGAGACAAATATTTCTTTGGAACTACAGAATTTGAGAGCTGGGCTCCACACACTTGCAACACAAAGGGAAAAATAAAATCTCTTTGCTTTGACTGTTATTGCCTGTAATACCAGTTATGATGGAACACTGAAGAAAATGAGAAGGGGTAGCAGTAAAGAATGCCCAGGACACTGTTCTCAAGCCTTTCATCAATTTAACAGACACACAACAAAATATAAGATAGATTTTTACCTAAAGGCACTATGTTACTGACTTAAAGTGCCGCAGAAAAAAAAAAAAAGTTAAAAATTTATGAAATTCACTTGAATACTGAGAAATATGGGAGATAACAATTCATACTGGCCTCAGAAAAAGTATTGTTTTTGAAGAAAAGTACTTGTTTCGTGTAAGCAGAATTCATTTACATTAAGCACAGAAATCCATGTTCCTGGCATGCAGCAGTTAAGGTTATGCAAGACTGCTCCTTCACAGCAACCTCTGCTAATAGACATAGGGAAAGTGTTGAAGATTAGTGTCCTTTTTTACTTCTGGTCTTAATCTTTTATTTTAAAGCCGCCATCCAGTTAACAGACAATCTGAAAACTCCATTGTACATATGATTCTCAAGGATTAGTAGAGTTTTTAGTCTCCAAATCAAAGTTCCGTATTTTTTAAATACTGTTAAATATAAGGTGAGGTTTCACAAAAGACAAACAGTACTTAAGCTGAAACCTTCAATGAAAGTCAGCCATCAGCATTTTATGACTCAGAAATATCCCCCAGATAGAGTTTTGAATGGATCTGATTACTTAAAATGCATGCTATAGCGGTACTTAATTTCCAACATCAGAAACTGCTTCCTAGAGAGCAACTCATATAAGAATGCTAAAATGACAGTCTTTATCCCAAATAGATTCCAATCTACTAATGAACACTGCAGGACTCAAAATTGGTAATGTGAAATAAACAAACATGTTTAACAGATATGGCAAACGGAAAAAGTAGAAGTCTGAGACTACAGTTGGAAGTGAGCAAAGATTTACTACCTACCAGGTAATAAATGCATTGCAGGACCTAATGAAATTCACAACAAATTACCTAAACTCTATGGTTTCCACATAAAACAACATGAGATTTTTTTTTAATTACGACTGCTATGTTAACCTATAACTTATATACAATCGTAAACTAATTTTCAATTAACTCAGGTAAATACTACATTTAATGACCAGGTTGGTGAAGACACTTGGCTATCAATGAACTTGAGGGGCTGTGGCCCTCAGAAGAATGATGAAGAAAACCCAGACTAAATATTCACAAACTGTGAATACTAAAAAGACAAGTCTCCTTCTCCACCTGACTCTGGTACACTGCCTCTTTGAGAGACTGTTTTGGCTAGACAGTGCAATTCTTTTCCTATTACTTCCTTCCTGTGATTTATAGTTCTGACTAATCTCTGTTGAAACTTCCAGAACAGGGAAATGAGAAGAAGGAAGGGATGTATATTTTTTTGGAAAGTCTTGGTTTAGGCAGAATTGAAGACTATTTTGCTGAAATTACAAGAATCAAGCTAGAACTTGAAACATTCCAGTTTCAAAAGGAAGGTGTTTACCAGCAGCTACCAGTTGCTAAAGTTGGAAAATATATCCTCCTTACAACCATGTCAAGAGATATGCCTTATCTTATGAGCAGCTGGGATGTTATGATATCTGCAACCAAAACACCTATTTGAATTAGTCTAAAGTATCTGTTTTTTAAACATTTGGTCATCTCTTAATTTTTAGAATTTTTGCAAAATTATTTGGTGAAGAAGTGAAATCCCACGCCCCATCATGTTGCTGGTTTGGAGCACTTGCACAGTAGCTTTAACTGCGCAGCTAAAAATCAAAAAATAACAGACGGAACACCAAACTGCAGAGAATACGGGTGATAATTCTGGATGTCCTGGAAACATCTTAACTTTCACTGAACGCCCGACAAATGTACACACATTGCTATGCAGAAAATATGATATTGCCAAATATCCTTCCACCTTCTGACTTATCCAGCAGAGCCTAATGTCCTACCACACCTACTATGGTGCATTCTCACACCTTTCATCTCATATGCTTCCTCATGCTGGAAACCAAATGCCTCACACCAAAAYACCCAGGTCCTCCTCTGGCTTGGAAAAATCCTGCACCACACCTCACATCCTGTCCTCCAACTCCCATGATGAATTAGAAGTTCAGGCCTCAGAAAGGCACATGAAAGGGCAAAAGTACACCCACACAAGTAAACTGCAAAATGAAAGGACCAAAGTTGTGCACTTTGCCAATATTTTATGCTGGTTTTCCACACACATATAATTATGAATATAATTATGAATATATGTCTTCTTTTCATCCGGTTAAACTTTACTAGGAACTAATTATTTCTAATTTTATTTTCTGAAAATGTGAAAAAAAAGCTATATAAAATCAATGTTCCTCATTAATGATGATGGTGTCTGTATTTCCCCCCATTTTAATTTTTAGAAGGTGAAATATGTATTGCAGACCAGAGAAATGCTTCCTTTCATGGATTTTCTCAAACATTTTACAGTACATAAGCTAGTTTTACCCTAATCAATGCACACAACTGCACCCTTCAAATGTCTTTAGGAGAAAAAATTCTAACCTCGTGTTGCAAATCCATGATGAAAGTAAATGATTATAATCACAYTCTCAACTAAGTGATTGCTGATTACAACCATGTATTGAGGACAAGACATTCCCTGCCCTCACAGAATGAAGATTCTCAGCTTCTAGAAATCAAGAGTCCCAACAACCAGGCACAGCATCAGTAGGGGGCTGAGTGCTGGGCTTCTCCCRCCATGGGTAAGACCTTGACAGCAAGGCTGAGCTGATGGAGTATCCCACTGTAGGAACAGTTATATCCCAGCACATCTCCAGTTAGCCCGTCCAGCCATTGGTGGCTCAAAGACTTCCCAAGACAATGGTTGTAAACTTTGGCTTCAATATCCCTCAATGCACCACTTTTTCATGTGCTGATCATTGTGCACCCACTTCAGCAATGATCTGTAATGAATTGCTTCTCATGCCTCTGCTCTGTGATAAAAGATTTCTGAGGATGGTGATGAAGGTCTTAGAGAAATCAAAGAATATAACATTTTGTGACTGAGAATCCAAACACAACCTTTATAAAAGCATAACATTCAAATTTGTTAGGTTAGGAATGCAGCATGAAATGAATGGAAACTCAAAGAACACTTTGACATCCAATTCAATTACTATGATGTGGTGAAATTTTAGCAGAACATTTTCAGTTTTATATAGCTGCACTTTCTATGATGTGGGAGTTACAGAGAAAATATTTATGATGAGGGAAACTACTACATGAATTTAAAAATATTTTGCTTTCAATGCAATAATGGAGAAACATCATGCTTTATTCTGAGACAAAAATTTAAAAAGTAATTTAATTGTTCTTTTCTGCCTAAACGTAACTTTGTGCAGTACCAGTCAGTATTTAGAAGCAATCTTAAGAATTTTTAATTGAGAAATAATTTTGAATTATTTAAAATATGACAGGGATTTTTAGCTGATATTTATAGTACCAGAAAATCATTGCTCTCTTTCTTTAAGACTAATGTTGATGATTTTGATTACTAAGACTTTCTAAGCAAGGCTTGACATGAGTGATATGATATAACAATACACATTTTAAAAACTGTCTAACATGTCTGGATCAATGAATGAATTTTACTTCTCTAAATCTTTATTAAGTAAGCAATGCAGTATATAACTTTAAAAAATACTAAAATATGTGCAAAGGAAAGATTCAATTTCAGCCTCCAAAGACAGATAAATCAGTGAATAAAAGAAGGTAAAGATGAGGTTAAAAATGAAATACCAGTGCAAACTCTGCCCTGAATAGCAATATATTTACTAAAGGGCTCTTCTGTCTTTTGATGGGACAGCTTGAAGGACAGGTGCATCTTATTAAAAGCAAACAAGATTCTCAGTTTTAATATGGTACTTCRCAGAATCTAATCCGAGATAGCTGACAGAACATGCTTGTCTCATGCTGCAATTCTGATAGTGCATGAGATATTAATAACAAGGTGGTACCAAAACAATTAGAGAATCACAGAATGTCTGAGGTCAGGCGTCTCAGGAGGTTGTATTATCAAGCAGGGCCTCAAGCAGGGCCACATAGAGCTGATTGCCCAGGAACATCTCCAGACAGCTTTTAAATATCTGAGTTATAGAAATCACAACATTCAATAAACTAAGATAAGAACATGAGGGAGCAAGTTAAAAATTACATTTCAACAATATTTTTTTTTCCATCAATATTTATTATTTCAAAAGGATTAGTAAAAAAGTGTGGGCATTTGGTTTCTTAGGGTTTGCATGGCTTTGTTTTCTTTGATGACTGGAAAAATCAAGAGTAAGTATGACAGGACTTCAGCAGAATTGCAGGGTTGTTTAGCTCACAGTGTCATCAAAGTTGAAATCCTACGGTAGCACTGATTCAATGAAGTAAATAGAACTTCTTTTTCCTCATTGATTTTGAGCAGAAATTGTACCCGGAGAATCTGAGAAAATTCATCCCAGAAATCACAAAATTCTCGCTTAGAAATTTTTTATTTTAATAAAATAAATTCTCCGGTGAAAATTCTTAATGTAAAGAACAAACAAAGAAAACTAAAGCCAACACCACCAGCACAGTCTGTGCAGTAGTTTAATGGAGTAACCCACTACATACGCTATTTACTCACCTGCCACAAATTATAAAAACACAAATGCAAAGAAATACAAGACCATTAAGATAATTTAAATAGAAAGTACCCAATAAAAGCATAAATAATGGTAGAGAGTTTTGGGCAGGCCAAATCAAATTTAATATTGTATATTTTATCAGAGCTTCAATTGTCTTTTCTCATGGACAGTGAAATATGGCCCATATGATACCTTCTTAATTACTTCTTGGGCTTAGATTAGTTATTTTGTTATGTAAAGTGTTATATTGTTAAGGTGTGTTTCATACAGATTTATAGATCATTAGCTAATTGTATCTAATATGAAACATGGTGATTAAATTCTCATTAATGACATTTAATTTGATGTTATTAAAAAGTGATAATTTTATTCTACTTAATTTTAGTGCAGAAATGAAGTGCACTATAGCTTAATTACAACTATGCAAATAATTTAAATAAACTAAGTTAGAAGTGTTCTAATATTATCATCTTTTCTCGTTTTAAAGGTACATTCATTTACTTCGGTCTTAGTCTGAAATTCAGCAATTTGCATTATGCTTCCTTAATTAATGAGTATGTCAAGAAATCACACAGCAAGTAGTACTGAAAGCACTGGAGACAAAGCATTCTGGTATAATGTATTGCTGTGAGCATTTCCATACGGTAGGGAACGGAACAGATACATCAGTTCTCTAATCTGTGACTTGGAAAAGATTATTTCAAGCAACATTCACCTCTAAAATGAACAAACATATCATAATAATAAATACAGAAAATGATGTAGATAGCACTTAAGACATTCTGCATCATTGTAGACATTGATTATTCCAGGAAACTTGTTGATGTGCTCTAAAAATTTGTATTTATTTGTTTAGGATTTGATTCTGTACTCTTCTGAGGAGCATTGCTCCTCTACTTATCTTTCTACTTTGTAATTTAAAACTCTCTGTTAATCTGAATGTGCATATCAACTTTACCTAAATGAAACAACCCAAACAAACTCTTAATTTAAACTTTAATTGACACTAAAATACACTTTAAGCTACTAAGGATGCAATGTTTCGCTTTTCAGAAAAGGATTTTTCACAATCTGCGTAACAATACAAACATTTCAGCACTTAATATTAAATAAAATATTTGACCTTGCAACAGTGTTTTTTTTTTTTCCCATGGCTCTAAATCATCAATGAGCATTTTCAGATAATTCAATAGCAAAGTCTAGGTAAGCCTGCTACAGTGTAGTTCTTGTCCCAAACCAGAATGGTCAGGTTGGGAGCTAGTAGAGGGATGCTTTTCTCCCTGAACCAGTAAGAGAAGTTCTTTTCAGAGTTCAGGACCCGTGGGCTGTGTTTTTTCTTTCATAATGCAACTCAAACGTCTCATTATTTTCTACAGAACAACCTGAAGCCATGAAGAGTACAGTAGTATTGSAAACTTATCAACAAATCAAGCATGAAGAGATCCTCCAATTAAAGAAGTTGGTGATCATGACAGCTGAAATTGGAGAATAAACTTTATACTGTTGCATTATGTTGAATTTTTTATTAAGCAGAACCACATGCAATTTCTTGAAACTTCATTGGCAAAGCAGTTGCAGTTCAGTTAGTTTTGCAACTCTGTCAAGAGCTCTCTACAGTGAAAGCAAACATATTTTCAAACAAAAAAAGAATACCACACGTTAAACAGAAATGTGARTGTTGGGTATACAGTGCACTTTGCAGCTAGTTCATAGAAGGGAAAAAAAAAAGGCATATTAATAATGTGGCAAAAAAGGAGAAAAGAAATGCACCTTTATTCTCTTGAATTTTTACCTATTTCTTTCCCAATATAATTTGAATCAAAGGCAGCTTGGCCAGATCCTCATTCACTTCAAAAATCAACAGGGCTATGCTAAAGACAGATCCTCCTTCCTTACTATGACCTAGCAAGAAAAACAAAGRCACAAATGGTGCCTTGTCTTACACGTTCCATCCAGTGAGACACCACTGTGCAGTACTGGGAAAGCTTGAATTGCAAGCACTGCAAGGATGCAATAGGAAAGGAAGTGTTCATAATTCATGGGGCTTGATAGGGCTGAGCTACATGATCTGTACTTTAAATATGGCAGAAATCTGGAGATAACTTCTTCGAGAAAAAGAAAAGCTACCTACAGATGGAATTTTCCTTTCCTGAATTCTGTCTACTTTGCGGCTACCAGCAGAAAAGGGAGGGGGAAAAAGGTCACCAATAAATGGATGTGTTCTCATTCTTTTTTTCTTTTCCAGGAACAAAGAAATCAATAACAGATTTTTGCATGCAAATCTTGGCAGCACAGTTTAGGGCTATGTTTACAAAATACACTCAGACCCCAAAATATAAGAATATGCAATAGTCTTCTGAAATGCTTTGTTCATCTTGCTATGATATTTGCTTTTACAGCTATTCTTACTTCTGAGAAATATATATTTAAATAATTAAGACTAAATTAATTCTTTTATCATGCCATTGTAATCTTTTGTGCAGTGTTGGTGCTACTTTAGCAAGTTAAAAGAGTAACTCATTAACTTATCATAATATGAAAACTAGATTTGTCACAGTGTAATATTTTCTAAACTTAGTTATAAAATGTGTTAATGAAGGTCATCTAACAGAAGAGCTCATGAGTGTTTAGGTCATCTTGGAAACTTCAGCTTACATGCCATAATTTTTTTATCCTTAAACTAACAAAGGGATCATACACCCCTACAATGAATGTACGCACCCTTATATAATTTTTGTATGTATTACAGATACTTTTTGCTTGAGTCATTTCACCACAATGATTTCTTTCATTAGATAAATTCTGGAGTAACGAGGGCAAGATCATCAAAGGCGTTTAGGTACTTAATGATGCAGCTCATCCCTTGCAGGGTTTTTGAGGGTGTGCAAGCCAGATTCCTACATGTAGACATTACATCACTTGTTTCCACAGCATTCCAAACTGTATTCAAAGAAATGCAGTGACAAGCGCGCACTCTGACACATGGTACTTCTCTCTCACTTCTTGTTTTCATTCTAATTAAAGAGAAATCTAATATTTTGTAGTGGCATCATAAGCTTGAACCAGGTATTATCTGAGTGTGAAGTTCTAACCCAAATATAAACCTTCTACAAGAAAGTGGAAGTAGTTGATATAAATTAAAAGAAATGCTGATAGAAAGCAAAAGAAACTGCCCGGAGGTACATGCAAGTAGAAGAAGTTTCTCTGAGATGTAAATAGACATTTGCATTGAAATTAATGACACCATATTGACACCATATTGTTRTAACTAAAGAATAAATGAAATATGTTTTGTGTTTCACACAAAATATGGTGAAAAGATCTCAGGTGACAAGGTTTTGGTTTGAATGGAGTGTACTGGAGTCTACCAATATTCACTGATTCCTAAAAGTTCACAACTGCTCACTCAGATTTGGCCAAAGGAACATCTGTCATCATGCATGTATTTTCTACTTCCTACAGTCTYAAAATTAAGAATAAAAATGACATATTTTGCAAATATTTAGTGTRTTAAGTTTATACTGATATTCTTCAAATGGTTTCTCAACCAGATCTTGAAGGGCAAAAAATTCACTMTTAATCATAAAGCATAAGAAGTGAGGGCAGGATAGCAGTGAGAAGAATGAAAAGATGAAATTGGTAAGAATCATATTTTGCTAAAGACCAGCTCATTWTTTTTTTTTTTTACTTCTRTATGTATTCATTTGATTATCTGATCAAGACACAACCCTAAAAAACATCCGGCTTTCTCTACTGATGCCAGTTACACTTTACAGAAATCATAGTCAGAGCCTCACAGATCTTATAGCAACTTCCAGTTGGTTCTTTTATAAGTGTAAATTGAAGGAAATAAAGATTATTTACATTTTAAAACATCCTATTTATGACGAAGAGAAGACTGGGGATGTAAGAACTGTCAGTTTTCAATACTCCAAACTGTCCTGATGCAAATATATGCCCCTTATCAGGTGTAAAAACACAGATATGCAAACACACAAGCCAGGGCTTTTATCTAACAGACTGACCACTAATCATAAATCAATTTACCTAAAAGGTTTTACAGATCAGCAGAATGAAGGATTATCAATCCGAGGTAAATGGTTTGCTTAATAAAAACRAATACTGAAGATTCAGATGAAGTCGAGCTGTTTTCAGTAAGAATTCCAAATCAAAGTAATTTTTTTCAGAAATATTGTTATTTGCTTATTCAGGAGTAAACGATGGAACCATCGGAACAAAATGAAGAAGAAATAAATATAATGATACAAATACTATATAAAAGACTACTCTAAAATGGTACATTCTATAGAAAACATACATTGGGCATTATGATTACACGAGTAYATTTTTTGTTTTCATAAAAAAAATTGTATAATGCATTTTATTCTGTTTTTCTGCTACAGTGTTCATTTTCTTTCTCAAACTATAATCTTGAATGTATATATGGTAAGTAATTTTTTACATGGTTTCTCATGYATTTTTTTCATTTACTTAATTTAATTTCAAATGCAGAGGAATTAAAAAGAAACATAACTGAAGATGAGGAAGTACAGAGAGGGAATTGGAAGAACTATACTTGGTTTCTGGAGTAGAACTGATTCAGATTTTTCCCAAGTTATCTATTGTTAATTTACTCTGYATATATTCATCATTAGAGCATGGCATTTTAGAAGATATATTTGTTCTATAAAGGAATTATTACCAAGAGACAGAATTGGAACCTGTAGCACAACTCTTGACATGATTCATAAGAGTTCTGATGGTTTAGCATATTCCTGGATTTGTTGTGTGTGGAAAGAGCCCAGGTCTTCCTTAAGTATCGGGGKTTTTTTTAGTCCAGAATTAATTGTACCTTATGAAAATTCTGAACAGGAGAATGATATCTTCTTTTAAGCTAAATATTTTCAAAAGTCTTCACCAAACAGTAGATTTCTCTTTCAGTGAATGGGAATTCACATATATTTGCTCATGTGTCAGTAATTCTACTGTTTTCACGTACATCACTTCATTCTGATCAGGTAAAACTTTGGCTATATGTAAAAAATGTAATCATGTTCATTTGTCAGGAAACTTCTTCCTAATTTATGCAGCTGTCAGAAATAAATTACATTTATCCTGATTTTTTTCACCTTTTGCAGGTTAGTGCTGGTCTGTGCTACTGACAGAACCTCAGCATTTCCCTAACAGGATGAAATTTTATTATTTGAGATAGGCAGACCTTTTTAAAAATGGAAGGGATATACAGAGAGTTAAAAAAAGTTATTGTTTGAAAAATTAATAAATTATACATCAGCAAGGTTACATACACYGATAGTCCTTGGCCCTGACAGTGGAAAATAATGAATCTATCTAATTTATTGATCAGCTTAGATGTAAAAAAACTTCAGAGCTAAAATTAGTCTTTCAGTCATCCTGAGTTATGAAGTAGAATTTATTACATAACTTCCATAAAAGGGAAATTAAAAATAAACACCTATCAGTCACCTAAAAGGTGCTACGTGATGGTAAATTTGTTTCTAAAAGCTGTACCAAGTCTTAAATTTACAGTGGTTCTATTTCCTGCCAATTTGTAACAGAAACAAATATGTAAGATTAATTTCTTTCTATACCTTCTAAAYAGTATGGATAACAGGGATCTGCAGTGTTATTCCTATTTTCCAGTTAGGAAAGGAGGTTAAACAGGCACTCGTAGGCTTATAAAAGAAAAATCCCTGAGTTATCTGAAGTTTTAATTATATAATGCCAAAARTGTTTTATTCCAGGTACTTCCTTTGATACTCAGAAATTCTCAGGAAAAACAATGAAACCACACGTTCCAAGACACCCTGACAACCTGAATAGAACAATAGTTGTAGTCTAAGTGAATTTGAGTAGCAGCAGTTTCATGTACCAATAAGTCAAATAAATTGCTATGTCATGGTTCTTTAACAACTATAAGATATATTCAAAATATTTCTTTAATCCTGAACTCTGATTCAGCTCCAAAGTCTATTCCACCAAAAACAGATTGCTTAGAGTATCATAAGAGATCTTGATGTAAATGAAGATGTGATATATTTACCACACATACAGAGCTTTGTGTATTAGATTAACACAAAAATAGATCCACAAGCAGAAACACAAGTCTGAATTGCATTTTGTCATTTTTTATGTCTTTCTGTGCTGAAATAGCAAGAGGATTAATGTTATTTCTTACTCTCACAGGTATCCTCTAAAAGATACATAAATACTTATTAAGTAGAATTTTACTCTGTGTCAATAGCTGACTCTAGAACCAGTAAGGTCTCAGTCCTTTAAAATAAAGCTCATCTTTCTTCCATATGTAGAAAGAAAATAACTTTTTTAAAGCACTGTGATATTTCAGTGACATAGGTATTTAGAAATGCAGAACTGTAGATGCATTCTTCTTCATTTGATGCAAAACATTGTTAAGATTTCTTCTATACTAACAGACTATTCAGCTGGAAGAAAATGTGCCAGAATTATAGCACAGTATAGAAAAAAATAATCTCTCTCTATATGTTCCCTTAATTAYTTCATTATTCTTTTCAAGGTCTATGAACAAAAACTAAATTGAAATTTTGCATGTTTGAAAATGTGATGAAAATGAATGTTGTGAACACAAAGTGAAAGACTGGTGGGATGGTACTTGGTAAAAATGAAGAGCATCCAAGTCAGGAAAATGTCTGCTAAAACCAGGGAACGGAGGATAAAAGTATGAATGCATAAAAGCACAACTTTGCTCTGGATCTTGAAAGAACCAATCAGTAAGAACCGTCTACATATGCAAGCTCTGATAATGCTATTACATGAAACAATGCAGAATTATAATGAGACTAACAGAAAACAAACAAATACATATACATATACATATATATATATATATAAGTACTGTATACTGTATATGCATACATATTTTCCTTTAAGACAACTGGAGGAAGGAGAAATGYTGTTCACTTTATAGAATAACAGAAACCAAACAGAATGTCGCATGCAAACTGAGGGGGTTTTTTAAAATCAAAATTTTAATCAATTTTAATTGTATATAAAAATAGATTTTCCTGATTTATAATCACTTTCATTTGGAGATTATGGAAGTGGGAAAGGCATGGGTGAGTAATCATTTAAATRATGTAACTTTTACTTGATTGAACACAAAGCAGAGCCCTTAATCATAAGTTTTTCTGTCCATTCTGATTTTTTCAGGGACCATCTGAAATGACCAACTGGATTTATATAAYGTTTAAAATCAGAAAGAAAATAATTTGATTTTCTTTTTCTTAATAACTATGCTCTGACACTCAATCGCAGTTCAAGCAAGATAAGCAATATCTTTGATACAGTAGTTAGCACTCTTCACACAGAGACCTTTAATGCTTTGCAGGTTGTTAAACTATTTCCTCTGCTCCAGGAGAGTTGCAGTTAAATGACAGAAAGTAAATGCCAGAGGTAGCTTTCTAAGGCAYCCCTAAAAGAATTAGAAGATTTTGTACTTCCAGTTATATAATAGATTTACTTAACAGCATTGGGCATGTGAGATGGGGAAAAAATCTGCTATCTTTGAGGTATTTTCCTTCACTGAATTGCTTCCACCGGAGCTACGAAGAAACTGCGGGGACTTCTTTTTTTGAAACTTCTTTTTTTGAAAAGAAGCCTACAAGGTAAAAAAAGGAAAGTAATTTCAATGGAAAAAGTAGGCAGGAAAAAAGAAGGAACTTTCCCTCCTGCAGCTCCTGCTCAGAGCACAGCCAGAGGAGTGCCCTCCTGGCTCTGCACATCCAGGTCCCAGATGTGCCTGGTGTGTGCTCCAGGGTTGCCTGATTCGTAGCAACCTCCAACAGTAGATTAAGACTRGCATAACACTGCACTTAAGTTACAAGTCTTTCAAACAACAATATGTGTGTAACCTACTACATACTAATAACATAAACACTCAGGTCAGCAAAAAGCTACTCAGCCTGTGGGGAAAAGAAAAACTCAGAGCAGGATGTCAGAGGCTGAGTTTCAGGTGTGCATAAAGCAAGATAAAAGTGGATTTCCATCTGAAACCTTGCCATTGCAGGTGAAATTTATAATCACTTGTCTTTTTAATGGACTATGTGTTTCTATTCTTTTACACTGTGACTTTCTTTCTCCAGCCATCAGCTTCCAAGCACTGTTAAGTATTGGTTCAAAATGTGTGCATTCCTATATGAAGTGTCAGGAAAAGCAAAACTTGCCTACAGAAGTTGGTCAATAAAACAACATTCTAAATCAGTTAATGAAACTAAATAATAAGAGCTCTCAGGTACAGCTGAACTACACCATAAAACATAATTTATCTGGTAAAGTTTTTTGGATAAAGTCAGAGCAAACCACTACACCTGTGTACTTTTATACTTTATGTGAAGATCAACACAGCCCATTAAAAGGGGATTCTGCAGTAAAAGATGGAGAGGGAAAAAAGCTCAATCTTACCATATTTTATAAGCAATAAATAGTAGACTAATAAATGACGATTTAGAGTTAAAATACTTTATATTAAATAATGTGTGTCTTTCAGAATGCAATGACTCAAGTCTCTGATTACTTTTGCTCTTTTGTTGGCATGATTTATATATTCACAGTAACTTTAAGAAGAATTCTTGGCTGTGGAGCAGCACCATGAGTATTAAACAGAGCTACACCCCACTTTAAGGAAAATACAGGCAAGGGAGTTATGAAGACAAGCAAATGCATCCTTTCAGGATGGCAACCACACCAGCCTACACGTCAGGATTAAGACAGTAAATGTCCACAGAGAAGCTGAGCTGACAGCTATCAAGAACAGTGTAGAAAGTGATAAACATTATGTAGCTTACACAAAAATCTAATGGGAAAGAAAAATGATGTGGTCAAGAAACCTGATGTTTTCTTTTTYCAATTTTGACATTTCACTTACCATGATGGGATCCTCTTTCCTAGAGCATTACATGAGATATTTACATAAATGTAAAACCACGAACACATATATAACACATATGCATTTACACAAAAATGTATGTCATCTATTACATATAACACATAGAGGGGTTTTTTTTCCTCAGTATGGCTTTACTCTCCCATGATAGCTTCTAAATTCCAAGGTTTCTTATGACAAGGTGCAAATCTTTACATGAAGAAAAGGAGAAAAAATTTTACAATTTTGAAGTTGCCCAGAGAAGTTCTGGATGCTCCATCYCCCAAAGTGTTCAAGGCCAGGTTGGATGGGGCTTTGAGAGACCTGGTCTAGTGGAAGGTGTCCCTGCCCACGGCAGGGGGTGGAACCAGAGGATGATTAAGGTCCCTTCAAATGCAAAACATTCTATGATTCTTTATACRCTATAATACATATCTACCCGTTCCCTGAATATAATTAATGGTATTAGCAGATTTAATGACAATTCCTTCTTCAGAATACAATGCCTGACTCTTGTGTTTTACCATTGTTTTGGAGACCAACTTATCCTAAAAAGGATTCGTAATTAAATTGCAAATTAATATTCAAGAAAATTTATCATTATAATAAACAAACTCCTAAGATTTCTAAGGTAAATCTAAAAGTCAAAGATTTTCTTATAAATTAGAATTTATTCCTCTTCAGAACAGCTATAAAATTCAGTAGTAATTTTTGTAGTGGACAATGGACATTGAATATGTTGAAAACATAGGACAAAGAGTCATCAGAATTTCTATGAAGAATAACTTTTTCACAGTAAAGTGATTATTTAAAGAAGGATAGACCATATTAGAGAAATGAGATTGCAGTAATGCTAAATTTAATGAAAATACGAAATAACAACACATAAACAAAAACACTGATATTCTGATTTTTATCAATTCAGAAAGAATATGAGCCTGTGCCATATACAATTGAAATGGAAAAGATATAGACAAATGAGGGAAAATGCATCATATTCCTTTTTAAAAGGACATTTTTTTTATTTAAAAACAAAATTTATTTTATTTTATTTTATTTTATTTTATTTTATTTTATTTTATTTTATTTTATTTTATTTTATCTTTACAGTGAAGGAAAACTTACCAGCTTCCAACATTTAATTTTTTGTTTTGTTTTTCCTTTACAATATGAAATAAAATGGCTCCATTGTGTAGCTTTGTAGTCCAAAATTGCACAAAAAGAAATATCTTAAAACCAAGTGAAATTTTTGTTGTATTTTTGACATTAAAAATGACAACATTTAAAAAGCAGCTGAATCTGCCTCATTGTTTTCCTCAGCTACATTGTAAGGCAAACCCTGAGATTTCATTAAAAAAAAAATTAAAACCACAGGTTTAATAAAGGAACTTTAAGAAACTGAAGTAAACCACGTCATAATAACATAATTAAACTAATATTCAAGACCACCAGAAAAACACGATCCTGTCACAGAGCTTGCATGAATAATGATGAACTTCTTCTTCATGTTGGGGTGCTTTGCCACACAGCAGCATGCAGCACTGTGGTATTCCAGTTTTGGAAATTTCATCTTTCCTTTTCCAGATTAAGGGAATTTGTTTGCCCTGTTGGTGATACACCAGGGTAGGAGTTCTGCACTCCGTTAATTTCAGCAGCTATTCAGTCCAGTCCTATGTCTCTGGAATTTTCTTTTTGGTATTTTCCCTTCTACAAAATGAATAAGAGTTTAATTTCAGGAAAGGATAATAGCCAGAGAAATAAAAAATGTCTGTCACTAGAGAAGAGGTAAAGCCAAAAGGCCTATTGGCAAGGAAGAAAGGAAAGGCTGAATAAAAAAAAMCAAAGCTGCAGGACCTAAGGACATTATCAGGTCACTCAGGAAAAATGTGGAAGAGAAATGTCTAGATTTTTGCTTTTTTGGTTTTTTATTATTCAGGCGAATTATAATGTTATGGAGGAAGATAAGGAAAAGGTATTCCCTACCCCAAAGACTTTGCAGAATACATAGAATTAAACATTTCAATTCACAAAAAAGCCTAAACACCACATGAAATTTTGAATTATCTGTTTAGAGGACTAACAATTGTTCTGCGAAAAGGCTTTCAAAAGCAAACAAAAAAGAGTTTGTAAAAAACATAGAATCTCTTGACACCAAGAGAATACAAGGATGAACAGAGCATTTTTTGTTCATTAGCTTGTTTTTTGTTTAGGACATCTGTGTCTGGTATAATAAGCTGTACTGAAGAGACCCCTTACTGTAACAGAAATTTTATGGATATTAATGAAATCCCAGGCTTGTGTGTTATGTATATACTTACACAAGGTGCTAATCTGCTAGCAGCCCACACACATATATCACACACAAGCTTGTCAGCAAGATGGTGATTAATAGAGTGCTTCTTATTAGCATTGGACCGCTAACTTTTTCTGACTCATGTTGGCAGGTGCGCCTCTCTTGCTGGAGGCAACTGTGATAAAGACAGGGAGATCTGGAAGAAATCATTGAAACAGCCAGGTTTGAGAATTGAAGCAGAGATTTGAAATCTGTTATTATGATTTCAGTCATGAGGAAAATAAATCCAACTATGTGAGTTTGAACTTTTGCACCATTCACAGCTCTTACCAGCATGAGAAAGCAACGCCTCAGAGTTTGGTATTTTCACACACAGGCATTGTGAAGCTTTATTGTTGTGTTTGATAGCACAGGGATTGTGAGACTCCATGTGGCTCTGCCCCAGAGGCAGCTCTCAAAAGCCCTACTGTCTCAGCTCTGAGTCACACAGACTGCCTCTGGCACTCAGAAAGGCTCAGTAGTGATGATTATACCAGGACTCTTTGCCATCCAGATGAGATCAGTCCTCCAGGCTGATGCAAAATGGAAAGAATGAAGAGTGTTTTCACTAGAATCCTCCTTATGTCTCACGGCACACACTATGCTCCTAGGCAGGAAAAGCCAGAAAATGTCCTGCATGAGCAAATGAAAAGCAGGACCACTTTTAACATGAAGAATTAAATCACAGTAAGCAATATGCATGTAGAATAGAAGATCAGCTACATACAAACCACAATGTATCAGCTATTCCTACTATTCTACTCTTATAAATACAYAGGAAAGGGACTTCTGATGCGCAGACAGAGAATATTTCTGAATAATTCAAGAAGGACTTTTTAAATGCCAAGTTGACACACAGTTGCCCTAGCTGGGCACAGGAAGCATTCATTTGGCTAYGAGGAATACAATTGCATGAGCAACAGCTGGAATTAACATGGGGTGTTAATCCTACAAATAGTAACAGAAACCACCAGTCTGGTGGTTTTTCCTGAGAGATGCAGCAGACTGCTGGCACATCAGACAAAGACAGTCACACTCCCATGCTCAAGCTGTGCTTCATAAGCCATATTGCCACTTCACAATAAAAAATACACTGAGGTTATATACAGCGCTGTGCAACCAGAGATATTACTTATTGTTTTCCTCCATCTAAATTTTAGGTTTTATGTGGGAACATACAGTGATAGAGGCATATATTTTCTTGGGTATCTGAGGAAGAGCCACCGCATCTTTAGAAATGCTAATCCAATCAATAAACTTAAAATGTCAGGGGACTAAAAGAAAACTGTGGATGTTTAATATCTATAAACAGTGCTCATACAGAAAAAAAGCCTGTCAAGTACATGCTAAAAGGTGACTGAGATAGAAAGACTCCCAATTAACATACACTGCTGGTATGCCATTATAGTTTTATATTAAAGGGACTTTTTTCACTGTTCAGAACAATTGCAGGACTTAATGTGCAAACTATGTCCGACAGAAAGTTTTTACACTCATACAAAAATCTCTGAGGTATGTTTTAAATGTATGCCAGTTACAACCCATGAAAAAATTGAAAATACTTCAATTTTTTATTAATTCATATTTCTTCTCATAAAGGAGAGTGAATTATTTTTTCTTTGTCCTTGCCCAAAGACAAAGAAATAATCAGTAGCACTGAATGGATAGACTTCTATTTAAAACCATCAAATAAAAACCACAAACAGTTGCCTGCAGGCATGAAAGACACCTCTGGGATTAGCACTTTGTAAAATTCTTTTGGCTTAATAGACAAATGGCTATTTATATATGATATAGATAAGTTCCTATTCCTCAGACACTTAAATTCTCTGCTCAGAGAAAAGGTACACAGTTTGTGACTACATATCCATTGGCACAATCACCAAGCAAATAATCATAAATAAGGTTGGGAGAGAAGAAAGGCTGTGTTTCAGGCTTGCAGATGTTACCCAAATTTAGCGCTAGATTTGAGCCACAGTTACTTATACCTTTTCCCCCCAAATATCAATTTGTTTTACAGAAATTGATTGCATGTGTCCTATATTCAGCACTGAAACTTTTTGCCAGTGTTCTTTGCAACACTACAGCAAAGCTAAAATGGAAAATACCAAAAACTTGAACCATTGGGGTTTTATCTGAATCTCAGACCCTGAATTCCTGAATACAAATGATTTGAAAAGAAAAGGAAAAAAAAGAAGACAGACCTCTAATCTGTCTGAGATAGAGAGAAAGAAGGGAGTGGCAGGGAAGAGGATAAATTCTTACCCCAAGACTAACAACGCACTTAGTTTCTTGCATCTGGAAATACAGAGGAATGAAGGGATTAAGATGAAAAAAGGAGAGACAGATCAAATGAATCCAGATAAAAAATCCAATAGAATAAATAGAAAAAGGCAGCTTTATTTTAAGCCTAATATTTCTAATCAAAGCTTTAATTTCCAAAGGTCTGTAAGATAATCATAGAGCTTTAAAAAAGCATTGAGTCTATCAGGGTAGCATTTATTATGTATCTTAAATATAAGTATACTTTTTCAAAAGATAAACAGACTGAATTGAGAAATAAAAAATGCTCTTTGACAATTAGAAATATTCACACTAAAAATTCAGAAACACAGTAAGTATTTTGTCAGGTCACCTGAAACCCTTCTATGTGTCTTGGGCAGAGTAGACAAAGAAATGCCATAGTCATTCTATCTTTAAAAAACTAACATGTTGTTAAAAAATATTGAATGGGAAGATATGCATAAATATGGTTTTGTAATAATATGTGGGAGTGTCTCTAGCTTTAAGAAGAACCTGAAAGTGTCAGTGTACTTTTGCTCAGTGTTTATCAAGAATTCAAATATCCTGAAACAAAAAAGGTCCATTAACATCAAAACATATGCATAAAACTGCTATAAGATAGTTTTAAATTTATTTTTATTCTAACTGGAAAATATTTTTAGGAGGAAAAAACTCCTTGTGGTGGGTTGACCTTGGCTACCTGAAACCCACACAGCCATCTTTGTTATAAAAGAGAACCCACCACAATCATTCTTCCAAAGGTTAAACAATCACACTATAAAATGTTTGCCTGACAGCTAATCTGGTTTTCTAGCTCCCACTTCCAGCCATGGTGGAACTTCCAGCATTCATGATTTTTCCTCCTACATCACAGATATTTGCATTAATGTCAGTGTGTATTAGAAAGAATGATGATTTTAAGAATTCATTTTCATAATTTCATTTGCTATTCACTGCAATAACAGTAGTTGAAATAAATTTGTTTTGTATTAATGCAGATGCCATACCTATTTTCAAAAAAACTTTGTTCTAATCTACATTGGTTTACTTTTAAAATTAGGTGCCACCAGACAATTCATTAAAGATTTGTGATGTAGACATGTAACGTTAGCAAATCATTGCCTGATTATTCATTAAAAAATGATGCCATAGAGGATGTGTCTATCATCCCAAATCTTACCATCAGGAAGGTTTAATTGATTAAATTCTGGAATAATATCCTGTAATAAATAAACAAACTGCAGCACTCAAAAATCCATCCCTGACTGTTCAGCTTCTGCCAAACACATCTGTAACTCTGCAAAATATACATATAAAACTATCAGTCGCTCAGTTTTGAAATACTAAAATGCAGGACACCCTCTGCCCTTTCCTCTGAGGATGTAATGAATGCCAAAGATCCCTTCTCACAATAATAATCATATCCACTAAAACGGAAATAGTACTCTTTTGCCACAAAAAAACCTTGTTGTTGTTGTTGTTGTTGTTGTTGCTGTTTAAAGCACACCAAAACAATCAGACAGACAACTAAAAATAAATTTTGTTTAAGAAAAAAAAGTTAATGAAAATGAAGGATCACTATACCTCTTATTTTATAAGAGTTTTTTTTAGTACCATAGAAAAGTGCTGACAGATCTCTGACATGAAGTTTTGGAGACTTTCCAGTCTTGAAATTTCTCCCACTATTTCAACATATTTTTTAAAACTTTGTCATTAAAAAAAAAAAAAGAGAGAATGATTAAATGCCAGCAGAATAGAAGGTTTTGTTTGTTGGTTTGGGTTTTTTTTTTAATACATAATTACCAGCTCTTCAGAATTATATAAATGTCAGTGTCATACTTATTTTAACTAACTCTTTCAACATCACACAGTCAGTGAAACAGAAATCAGGTTGCAAAATAAATGAGGATAAAACTGCCCTCTACCAGCTGTTTTGGTGATTCACTGATTAAAAGCTTTTAAAAACAGAGTAAACCAGAATTTCATGCCAGATTGCTCAGGTTAATTAGTCTCTCTGAAGAGTCTAATAGTATAACCTGAGTGACAGCATTTAGAAGGATAAGTTGTCTCTTTATCACAGTAATCATTAGGACACAAAAATATACAAATATTATGCATGATTAAGACTGATAAGAAGTGGCACTAATTTCACAAAAGGACAGATCCGTTCTGCACGTCCRTGCAACAATGAGTAGAGCAGACAAACCATAATGTACCTCAGAGACCTGAACACTTATTGAGATTAGTTCTTGGGGGTAGGGGAAGGAATAGAGCAACAAACACAAAATTCTCACATTCAAAACAGTAGAAGTGAATTTTTACAATGGTGAGGTTGTGGATCTACTTTCCTGGGAGGTTTCCAAAGATAAAGACACCTCCACTGAGCAGGAAAGCTACTACAATAGTCTGGGAGCAGAGCCTTATGCAAAAGCCTCCAGGAACACTTCTTTTACTCCAATCTTCTGTGAGCATTTTTGACTGACTGGACATCTGAATCTTTGAGGATTTGGATATTTTTTTCCCCTTGGAATTCATGGAAATATGCAGGGTTAACTAAAGATTTTGCTAAGCAAGTAACTTGCCTGTGTCTCAGAAGGATCTATTTGTACTCAGGAACACCATGTGTAATTAACAGAATTTAGATTTAATGTAGCATGTGTGCCTGAAGTTGTTAATAACCAATTAACTTAAATGTCTAAAATCTGAGTTGCATAATTTTAACATTAAATTTCCACTATTCTAGTGTCTTAGCTGTGCGTTGCCATTCAGAAGTCTTGTAAGCAATCCATTAGCTGCTGAAAGGATGAAATACAGAATTGAATGATCAGACTAAATAGTTTTGGCTGCCTTAGACATACTGATGATTTAGGGTTTCTGTTAGTGGCAAAAGCATCAGACTTCCCACACCTGGCACTCTACTCTCTGCCAAGGCATGACAAATGATAAAATAAGATGTTCTGAATACTAACATACTCCATGTCCCAGAGATCACAGAGCAGTACTTTCACCTCTCAGGAACATCTTTTAMTAAGTCATGGTATGCTTCTTGCAAGAGCTTAGGATTTTGAGTCACAGCTGATCTACCTATCTTTAGAGGTGAATCTTATTAAAATGGTTTGTGGTTTGGTGTTTTTTGTGWTTTTTTGCTTGATTGTTTGTTTGTTTGTTTGTGGCTTTTATTCCATGAGTAGTCACCTAGACACAGGAAAACTTTCTCCTTCAAGATCTAAAGCCAAGCTGCTGAGATGTGCAAAGAAAAAGGACTTGGACAGGACAGATGCCAAAGTTTCTGTACAATGAAAAATTATATCAAATTAAAATACTACTGGCTTAGCACAAAATATTGAAACTAGACCACATTAATAGTAGTAATAGGCAAGACATGAAACAATAAAAAAAATTATAAATAAATTGATGGTATTCCTATTTTAGATTTATTYGGACTCTGTATGTCATATGAAAAGTAAATACAGAATACAAATTATATTACCTTTGATGAACATAAATGCCGTTGGGTCAAAATATATTTTTATGGGAATACAATCTATTTGACATGTACGGGCATTTCACATTTTCAGAACTCTAAATAACATAATTTCTGTTGTATCATGACAAACAAGGAACAAAAAAGAGAGAATATATTGTATAAACTGTTCATTTGGATCACTGTCTCTTGTCATTTCTGCAGAGAAATCTATCAAATTTCATGCATAATTCTCCCTCAAGGAAAATTAAGACAAAACTCCTTAAATTTAGGTATCACTCTCTTTTTTTGGAAGGAATTCTAGTGTTAAAGACAAATGGAGGTATTGAATAAAAAGATGCTTGCCTAGTTTTCTTTGGGAATGAAGTACTGACTTATGAAGGGAGAACTTATCACACATAAAGTGACAAATAATTATTTGAATACAGGATAATTACAACAAATCTACCTGGATTTTATTTTTCTTTATCTTTKTATTTTGTTTCTCATCTGATAAAAACTAATTTCCATGACACATTCAATTTTTATAAACCAGAGTATCTTTCACAGGTGACAAAAGCCTCACTTAAATTCACATACACACAGTTTCAGTATGAAAGCCTTCTGCTTTAAAATCACTAATCAACAGTGATGCTTTCAGTTTGCCTGAATAAGTGCAGAAATTTCATCACACACAAATGAAACCTGACCAGAAGAGGTGTCAAGCCTTGATGCATTTGTCAGAGAGAGTGCATGATTTGGCTTCATAATTGAGACCTTGTAGTGATCCGTAAAAGAAATTGGAATCTGAGCGCATTTTCTCTTTGTGCTCTGCTTCTCCTCCAATGGAAGTTAACATTTAATAAAGAACTATCACCTTCTAGTGATAAATGAACCACAGAAATGCTGTCTCTAGTGAGGTGAGATGCCTCAAAACAGTTTTTTACTATTTTTCCTTCTATAATTTTTACTGCAGCTTAAGGTGTTCTGTCTCTGACCAGGTTTGTTTTTTTTTTTTTTTTTTGAAAATGCCTTTTCACCATCTCTGTGATGTTAAAAAAAAAGGGAAAAAAACCCCAAACCTAAACAAGCTAAGAGTATGTTGGAGGCAGAAAGCTGTAGTTCCATTTAGGATTTCCTGCTTAACTTTGGAGAAGAAATCCAGTAAAAGAGGGAGGCACGACCTAACCACCAGGTTGGTTGGCACTACTCAAATAACTGGTGAAGCTGTGGGATATTAACAGGTAAGCAAGAATAAATAAGAGAAATTTGGGGCATGGGAATAGTACCKAGGATGTCTTAAGGAAATTTACTTTGAAAAATGAGAAGAATGGATGCTAGAAACAGATCTGGATTTGTTCTGGTTTATCACACTAGGTTTATTTTAAAATATATATAGTTAGTGTAATCAAATACAACCTACCAAACAGATACAGAAAAKGTTTAATTACAGTAGAATGTGAATGGACTTTAATAGTGTGAACTGAAGCACAAATCCACGGGGAAAATATGTGATTATGAGCAATCTGATGACATCTCAATAACTTGTCCTCCTCCTTGTCAAAATTGATTCCTCCCATGGTGTTTAGCATGAGTTATACTGAAAAATACTCATAAAGTTATCAATGATGCTGAAAAGTTACCATGAACCTTTTGAAAATGCTCCCATAATTGCTTTTTATTTACTCYGAACAGCTGTATTGCTATCACATTTACAGAATCAGCCCTGTACTTAAGAGGTCTCAGTATATTTCAGAGGAAAAAAAGTTTGAAAGTTTGTCTATGATTTGTCTTATTTTTCAGGATAAACRATTCAGTGTAAACTGTCATTGCATAGACAAACTCCATGCAGTTATTTCTTGGAACTAGGTTATCCAAAAATCAGACAAACTAATACACTTAACTTTGCTTTCAGTTCAGATGTTTCTGGGAAGAAAGCTTTAGAGAGGATGGTGAAATATTTTAATTTTTTTTATGCTTGCATGAAAAACAAATAACAATGTTCAATGCCCCATTGCCATGGGAGGAGGTGGGGGGGTTGGAGGATTAGAAGGAATCTCTCCGCCACTACTCTTTGTAATAAAGTAATCAGCTCTGTGACATGACTCAGTGAATATATGCAGGGAGTTTGCCAGTTTTCTTATGACAAGGATTTGGAAGACAACTTTGTCAGAAAGCAGAGATAGTTAGAGGCTAAACATTTTAGCGTACTAAAGACACTTCTCTCTTCCTCAGCCCTTTACCTTAAAATAAAGAGAARGGAATGTGGCATGAATATGCCTTATGTTTTCTTTTGGGGTGTTCAATTATCTATTATTTCTGAGAGTACCTAGATACCCAATCTACAGCATCAAGTCTGAAAACAAACACTATTCAGGCACGAAAAATGGGTCCTAGGTAAGAGAAGTTAATAATATTCTCATCTAGATAAACTACAGACTGTGGATCCTAACTTCTTTCCCAACTTTATAGTCCAAGAAAGAGTCCCTGTCCTGAAGAACCTACACTCTAATCAGTGATTTTTATAGCACTGTTTTATATTCCCCTGTAATGGCATTCATTGCAAGCTGATAATAGTTCTGTTCAAAGACAACGGTTTTCAGTAGGACTTGTTCTTTCATATATATAGATACCTTTAGAAGTTCCACCTTCACAGCTGCAATTCTATGCATGGATAATGGTATCAATATTCATAAGAGAAAATCACTGATACAAAAACCAGCACTCTACACAGGCACACATTATGTTGCAAAACATAATGAGATACTAGGAAAGAAAGTGAATGCCAGAAAAAAAAAAAAAGACTAAAGATGAAGATTTCCATTTGACTGGAGTTCTACAGAAAGTCAAAATAAGAAACAAAGGTTATGCAACTGTTTAGCAAAAGCAATTTTTTGGGCCATTGGCTCTGTATATTTTATTTTAGAGTTCACAACTAAAGAACATAAATTTTTCCTCTTTTTCAGGCTGCCTTAATTTAATTTTTTTTGTCTTGGTTTTTATGTCTAAGTAAAATGGGTAGGTAATTATTAGTAATGGAAGAAATAATTACATGTTCACAATTACTTCAGTGAATAAACTGTAATCATTGAGCCTTCTGTGAGAACACATTGGACATTAAGTTCTTCAAGTGTAAGTTATACCATGTACGCTTAAAGTCGTTATTATATTTCTTTCTGAACAAGTAAATGGAAGTGTTGATTGGACTTACAGCCTATCTCTTGTATTATTACAGTGTATTTCCTGTATTTACAACTGAAGGAAAGCTTGCTGTCCAGGCACTTAGTGATATAAATTGTCAACGTTTATCGCAGTCAATAAGGACAGTGAATTTCTACCAACTAAAGATGCATTCTACCTTTTTTAAATGTTGATTTAAAATGTAATGTGGAAAGGAATGAAGATAAGTTAGTTGCAAACTTTTTTTAATGCTTTAAACATAYACTGGGTTCCTCTGTGAGAAAAGAGTAGTGAAAATTAACAGAAAACCCAAAWACAACTAGTGATGCACTTTATTAGCTGAGCCATAATACAGTAAAACTCAGGTACCATTTTGGGAATATAAGCTTTTAGTAAACACTTTCCTCAAAAACAGCAAGAYGCAAAGGAATATATTTTTCACCAGGTACTTTTGTTTCCTACACTCTCCTTGTTCCGAATATACTTTGTAGATGAGCCAGTATCTTAGATATTGTCTTCAAGCCTGTTCTTTTTCCATTATGCAAAATGAAGAAAAATAATTAACTTGAATGTATTCATTTCACAAAGACATCCTCTACTACCATGTAGGCAATAGTACTTCTTGAGTAAACTTCTGTAAAGCTTGTGCTTTGATAAATTTCTTTAGAAAAGAGAAAATATTATGTATATGAAAAGTGGATACTATAAGACCTAGGTTTAATAAACTGAAAAAACCTTATTTAAATATTTAAATTATGGGAAACATTTTGCTGTGTCAAGGTTTTAACACTAGGTTGTAATGACATTACAACAGTAGATTGTAAGCATTATTAATTAAATAAAGCATGTTTTATTTGATCCTTACCATAGAGAAGCCTTAATACCTGATCACGTTCATATTTAACCCAGCCATTAAACCTTACAAGCTCTTTCTTCTTCTCTAACCTTTTCTTTGCTTTCAAACAGCAAAACAAAAAAAATGCAGGAAACAGAAATTTTGACCTCTAGAAAGACTTTGCTTCACCATATAGAAAGCTTTCGTGATACACAGAAGGGTGGAAAAGGGAGAATGCGTAACCTAGGCTGGGTGGGGGTTTTCTCTGAAGGTTATTCTTTCACTGTACATATATAGGGTGTACTTGGCAAGTTTTTGGTAGTGGGAGAGCCACAGGGCTGGATTCTGTGGGAAGATGCCAGAAGCTTCCCCCATGTCCAACAGAGCCATTCCACACAGCTCCAGGACTGACCCATCACTGGCCAAGGCCGAGCTTATGGGCTACACTGCTAGTGCCTATGGAATAACATATTTAAGAAGGGGAAAAAATGATACACAAATGTAGTTGGGAAAGAGGTGTGAAAATATGTGAGAGAAGCAGCCCTGCAGACCTCAGTGAAGAAGGAGGGGCAGGAGGCGATACAGGCACTCAGGAGCAGAGATTCCCCTGCAGACCACGGCGAGGTAGGCTGCCTACAGCAGCACACACTGGAGGAGTTGTCCACATGCAGCCTACAGAGGACCCCACAATAGAGCAGGCAGATGTGCCCTGAAGGAAGCTGTGACCCTGTGGAGAGCCCATACCGGCGCACTTTTCCCGGGAGTACCTGCAGCCCTGTAGAGAGGAGCTCACTCTGGAACAGGTTTGCTGACAGGACTTGTGACCCCCATGAGAGATCCACACTAAAGCAGCCTTGTCCTGAAGGAATTCGCCCTGTGGAAAGTATTCCTGTTGGGGCAGTTCATGAAGGACTGTCTCCTATGGGAAGAACACTACACTGGAGTGAGGAAAGAGTTTGAGGAGGAAAGAGCAACAGAGACAATGTGTGATGAACTGACTACAGCCCCCATTCCCTGKGCACCTGCACTGCACGGGGGGAGGAGCTGGAGGAATAGAGAGTGAAGGTGACTCTGGTACAGGGAAGGAAGGGAAGGAGGGAGGAAGATGTTTTTTAGAYTGGTTTTATTATCCTATTCTCTTATTAGTTATCAATAAATTCCATTAATTTTCTCAATTTGAGTCTGTTTTACCCAAGACAGTAACTGATGAGTGATCTCCTTCTGTCCTTTATCTTGATTAATGAGCTTTTTGTCATATTTTCTCACCCTCTCCAGTCAAGGAGGGAGAGTGGCAGAGCAGCTTGGTGGGCACCTGACATCCAGTCAAGGTTAATCCACCACAATATCATATTAATCTTTGCCATGTTCCTGTTCTGTGTTCAATTATTTTATCTGTTGTTATGAGATGCTTTTCACATTAAACACACATTCCTTTATAACCACTTTTTACCATGCAACTTATAATCTCTGAGAAAGCATTGAAAAGCCTGATTCTATGTCTAGTATCCTGAGTTTGAAACTTGATTGCTGTATTTTTAAATTAGATCCTTTGTGGGTTTTTTTTTTTGAGACAAAGAGGAGTTTTCCACAAACCTCAAAGTGGACACTTTAAATACAGGACACACACCTCACTCAGAAAAAGAAATTCCTCAAGCCCCATGGCTGAAAGATGGGAAAGGAGCCAATTACTTTGGAGTATAAATACTAAACACCAGAGAAGAAATGAAAAATGGACACGAAACTAGTCATGTTTACAATGAATTACCAATTATTCTATTTCAGCTCATGCTGCACTGGGCCTTAGTTAATAAGTAGTGCCACCAAGACGAATTCACTAAACACTTAGAAAGACTATTAGTAAGACTGAATTTTCTTGGCAGTAGAAAAAACTTGGCTTACATTCCTCTGCTTTTCCAGAACCAAATGAAATGGAAAGTAAAGCTTTTCTCACCCCCAATCTCTCAATGTATTTTATAAGCCATTTGCACATATTGAGTAAGATAGGAAAAGCATAAGAATGGCCCTTTCTTCCCTAGGTAATATTTATKATGATATCCTAGGACGCCTTCTTAACTTCAGAACTGCAGTGACAAAGAAATGTTCACAGCATTTTTGCATAAAATAGTGAGAATAAAATATGCATAGAAGTCATCTTGCCTCTCTGATCAGAAGGGAAGGAGAGGAATGGTGGATAGAAAAGCCACAGTAAGATTTCTTCAGTTCATCAAATTATATAAAGTCAAACCCACAGCGGGCATTGATGATTTTGATTTTTGAAAAAGTCAACAAAGTTACACAGATCAAACGCTAAAACACAAAATGCAAAATTTCTACATTATGGATGAATTGCCCACACATTTTGCACTAGTGAAACACCCTTGAACGGAAATTTATCTCACTGACAKCTCATTGAGTTGAAACATGGATCTTCATTTGTTTTATCAACATGCATTGTATAAGTGCTGACTTTGCATTACTTTTTGGTATGAGGCTGAACACCAGAAAGATGATCTGCTTTATCCTGACTGCTGCCCTGTGGCTCAAATGGAGATGCTTCTGGGTAAAAGGGCATAKTTCTGTTCTTGAAAGTAATGGTGTGTGCTCAGAAATAATCTCTSAGTGTAAATGTACAGCTCAGAATAAGACCATAATCATGGGATCAATAGAGCCAGCACAGCTGAGAAGTGTCCAGTGAAGGCCAGCTGTCCCAAAAGTAATTAAGAATGCAAAATCTTCCTAGAGATCCAGAGAAGACTACAAATTTTTTGCAAATCAAGGAGCCACTGAAAACTACTGGAATGAGGACCTATCCTGACAGGACAYAGCAGGCTGGGAAGACCTAATTTCAAACACCTTGTATTAATCTGACAGATCCAGAATATCTAGGATTTGTTGATGGACAAAATTGCCTTTTGCAGTTGAATTCCACCACAGATGTACATCTGGCCATTAGCTCCTTTCACAGGGTTATTGGCCTCCATACTTAAGGGAAAGGGTGGGGCTCTTCCCCTTCATTGGTGATCCATTATTCCATCACACATTAATATTAGKAGAACAAGAACTTTCTTAACAAACTGGAAAATTTGGTAGCAGTTAACAGGTGCTCATGCTGGTAAAAGAAGCCTATCCAGAAAATGGCTGTGAGAAATTAAGTGGAAGAATCTATTCTTCTGAAAACAGAAATTTTCCCTGTATTATCCTCAATTTTTATTTTGTTAGCTAAACAAAAGTAATTTTTTTTTCCAAGAAAAATAATATCAGTTTATGCMTTTACACTTTACACAAGATCACTACTTTGTAATGAAGGAATTGCAGAGAGCTTTGATGTCAAGCTGAGGACAAGAGGGAAAATGTGACAAAATTAGAGGGTGCAAAGTCAAAGGATAATCAATTTGAAAGCTGGGAACTCAGAGAAGGAAAGTAGAAAATTGGTTGAGAGGGAAAAGTTAGGGGAAGCAATAAGCTCTATGAATATGGCAGTTGGTAAAGGCTCTCTCACGATTTGCTTCATCCTTAGATGACAGGATTTACGTAGCCTTTTTTACTAAACATCTCTGTAACTTTATTAAATTAAATCCTTTTACATATCCAAATGAAAACAACCTGAAACACTACTCAACAAAGGACTTTCTGCATATGTAAGTACAGAATGCTGACTTTGTACTAATCTAAAGCTAAAATAATTCTTTCCATAGGAGTTCTACCGTATCAAAATTGTATGGAGAAGGCCATGGAAAGAAATCAAATGCTCTCATGAGGCAGATACACTTTTATWTCATTACATCTGTTTGTCCTCAGCAGTCAAGAGATGGCCAGACACTCTGTCACCCAACAGGGAGGAACAGCAAGTCAGTACCCTCTTGTACTGCGAAATCTACCACACTGGCCTTCTGTGGAATAAAAGTAACAGATGAATCTATAGAACAGATTTCTTCAAATGGGCTTCAAATTTCCCACAAAATAATATTCTACATCAAGTTTTTCCTATAAGTGTTTCACATAATAAAAATGTCATGTCCATGAAGCATCAATGTGTTTCAATATGCATCAACTGAAGCCAAACCTGGGCAAGATCTTGAACCATTGCAAGCCTAAGACCTTCTTAGATATCCATGTTGCAGCTGATACATAACATATTAGCAAACACTGTGATCTGGACTGGAAGATCATGAAATGAACAACATGAGCAGCAAAACAGTTTGCAGGAATCATCACCGCTGGTTGTATTCTTCAACCCGGCATCCAACCTGAAAAGTCTCCGGCTGAAGATTCCTTGCAGTTTATTGTATGGGCATAATAATTCACATGCAAGCCTTACAAGGAGGGATCTCCTACTGCTGTCTGCCACTTTTGTTGGGACTCCTTTTTTCCTAGTCAAATCTGTATTTTCCATATATTCATCTGTACCTAATGTGACCTGCAAGTGGCATAAGGAAAGAGGCTCTAAGGAAAGACTCACTGCATCCTGAGAGCAGGAAASTCTCCACCGCTGGATAGAATTCGCTCTCTCCAGACTTCAAACAGGAAGCTGGAAGGACTAGATTAAACCATTATCAGGAGAGATCAATACAGAATCACAGAATCACTAAGGTTGGAAAAGACCTCCAAGATCATCAAGGACAACCATTAACCCAGCATCATTTGCATTCACCACCAAATCATTTCTCCAAGTCCACAATCACATGCCTTTTGAACGCTTCCTGGGATGGCCACGACCCTGAGTATTACCCCTAAGAAACATCTGTTTACATGGACAGAACAAGTCTGTCATGAGACATCCTGATCAAGGAATGGTTTCAAATAAATTACACAATTTCAAATACACACTTTAGACCCGATGACTCCGTAATTGGAATATTTTCTTTACATTTTTATTTTCATTTCAGGCCATTCTAGGATGTCTGTAAAAGAACTTTCCCGAGCAAACTCTCAGCTCACTAAACTATTCCTGAAAAGGAAAAAAAAAACTAAAAATTKCTTCTCTGCCTGACTGAGAAGCCTTAGGGTTCATTCACATCAGCCACATCTGAGGGGAATGGGTGCATCAGAGCACTTGGTAGAAGATTCCTGGCACCTTTTAGAGGCTATTTTTAGGATGCCTGTTTGCTGGGAAGTGGGCTCTCATCTGTACATGGCAGTAAACAGCTGTCAGTTCTGAGTCATCAATAACCCAGAAAGATATGAAGTTCAACTTTTCTGTGAAATATGTAATACATGATTTTAATATTAAGGTTAATCAATGATACTTTGAAATATCTTTTCAACAACCTGAAAGGGAAAAAAAAAATTTGAGCATTATATCATGCTTTTCACTGATACAAGCAAACCTATTAGGAAGTAAATATTCATGGCTAACTCCCACATATTCTTCATGCCAAGACAGTGTGAAAAAATATGTGTACATTACTGCCACAGTAGGATTGTTTGAGAATTGATTCATGGATGAATGAAGAACAAAATATAAGATATCAAAAAAAGGCTGAGGACTAAGATAGCACTTCAATCAAGCACTATTATCTCATTATCTTTTCAATAGATGTACAATGTCCTTGCACCTTTCCTAGTAGAAAATGAATAAAAATTCCCTTAAACACTTAGGTCCCACAAATAAGCAATCTAAGCAGTGCGTGTTACTGAAAAACTAAATAGTTTGCTCTATTTTCTGTCTTCAGCCCACAGACATTTGATCTCAGCATTTGTACATTTGCTTCATGTCCAGTGTATTAAAACTAAGTACAACAGATATAATTTACATGTGTCCTCTCAGCATTTACTTGAGATGAAAAGCTGCACAAGCCACACTTAAAGCTGTTCTTGATATTAAGTGAATGGTCTGTCAGAGATAAAATGAAATAAATTGCACTTTGGAATTCAAGCTGAAGAGACTAACACCAGAAGATGTTTATTCACTACTGTTGCCACCAGAGCTCCCTTTGGTAAATGGAAGTATTGTTATTTTTCTCCCTCCAGCCTCTTCACACACCTCATTGCCCATCTACACAATCTTCCTGAGACGGCAAAATGTTCTAAAGTACACGACATGTTTCCTCTTAAAAATCATTTTGGCACAAGGAACCATACTTGCCAATTCCAGGCTGCAAAGTTGCATTATATCTTAATAAAAGGGTACAAACATTTTGTATTTATTTATAAACATAACAAAGCAAGGAGCTGCATACACAAAGGATACCTTTAAGTAYGGAAATGGATACCACCTGATGGTGAAATTCCATGCAATATCCAATTCTTTTGTTAAATACTGTATTTTCATCAACATTGGTAAAGACATTAGAGTAAACATTTTGACAGGCATCACTAAATACAGCCCTCAGAAGTATTACAAAATCTTGGAGGATCTTTAAACTCTAGAAATCTTCCTAGAGGCCTCTATTATATTTTGGGTCCATATTGCTAAGCGCTTTTTGGAACAGTGACTGCAGCTGCCAATATCCAGATGGCGGAAACTAAGGAAAGAAAAAATAATTAAAGTACTTGGGTTTAAAAAAACCCCAAAAACCTACGAACAAACCAAATAAAAACGCCCAAGCAAATCTGTAGGAAAAGAAATCTCTACTTGTTTAATGAATACACTCCACAGGACTTCATTTAGCAGGTAATCCTGAACCTTGAATTACCATTAAGTAGCCATGTTAGACATACTAATTTTGTACAAGTCTATGTCAATATTAGTTGCAATTTCAGTGCATATTGACATCAAAGCAGGATGCAGAAAACAACTCACAAAGGAAAAGAAGTGACACAAAGGCTGGCTATTTTAACTGTTGGCACACCCATTAGTGCCTGATATCTTTTCCTTTTTTTCCTTATTGATCTTTAATGACTCTTTCTTGCATGGGTTAGATGGTGTTATTTTCAACGACTGAAATCAATGAAAAATGTTAGTTCTTTCACAAATATCTATAAAGAAGAATAAAGATAGAAAATTTATTTTCATTGAGATCTTTTCCCCAGTAAAATTGCTGCTTATATTTACCACATTTGATTTTGAAGGGTCTGAGCAAGCATCCATGGAAATACACTACATTGATGTTCAACAGACTTGAATTTAGCCTTTAGAAAATTGTCAACTTTTACTCAGAAAAATGAGTGCGTGGTTGAAATTACATTAGAGGCTGCTGCACTTCTCAACATACAGGTTCACACTAACATTACTGTGTTGCCCAAATGCAATCAGGAGATAGTGGCCCTGAGATGTCTGTGGCCAGTGAGGAGCAAGCAGCAAGTGATAAATGTACAGCCTCTTGGAATACACCTTAACTCTGTGGAGTAAATGATGTGGTAAAGAGGTGACTCAATCCTAATTTAGGAGATAAATTGCAGGAATAGCACTTGAAACCAGAAAGAATGCTATGACATGGGTATAGACATAAAATTATATAAAAGTATCTTGACTGAATTCTTTCCAAAATCAGGATCTTCACTGTTACTTTAAAAAATGGAGTTCTACTATGGAATCCAGTTCCATAGGTATCTCAGTAAAGCCCAGGAGCATCTTTTTATTGACCCAAGAAAATACTGAAAGAAATGTTTATAGTGGATATATTTTAATATTTGTCTTAAATAATTCAAGGTGTGTAAATATCAGGAAGTTCTTTAATCATCATCCAGGGTATTCAATTTGAAAAAATCTAAATTAGACAACTGGAAAGTCTTAATGACTAGGCTTGAACAAGAAATGTATTAAACTGCTATACTTCAGTGAAAATATGTCTATTAAAGGATTGAATTATATTTTTTGTAAAATATTATATTATTATAAAATTCTATTATGTGTTAAAACATAAAAGTACTATGAATCTGATATTAGATATCTCATTATATATGTTATATGCTCTTAAATATAATTAATTTAGAATTTTTAAATTTTTTTTCTTCCCCAATCATTTCTTTGGCAGTTATTTCATTGGGGAATGGAATTTATATCAGCCTCCTAAATGATCAATGTAAAAGAAATCCCTAAATTCCTGGCTTCGTGGGAATCTCAGCTGTGACCACATTCACTCTAGGGAGTGCCAGATAGTCTGGCAACTCTGAATGTTCTCTTATGAACAATTTATTGCAATCATTCTATCATGACTGATCTATAAAGCATGTATGCACATAGGGTACAAGCAAGTGAAAAAAAACCCAAAAAACTAAAAGTTGTAATAAGAATAAATTCATAAACATTAAATAATCTTCTGAAAAACAAAGGTAGGATCTGAGAGTAATCAAAAACTGAACAGCAATCATCAACTAATTGCCATGAATGATAGGGATGTTGGGGTTATACTTCTTAACATCTAATTAAGTCATTTCAGTATTACTCAGTAGTCTTCTCAGGCTTTCCTCCATAAATCTTTTGTTGGCTAAACACGAATAAGAATTTTTTTCCCTCCAACTTTCATATAAATTATATCCTTGCTTTTGTCAATATCTTAACTTCTGTAAAATGTACTCAGAGCTGGTAAAATGGCATCCCAGAGARGAAACATGATTTGACTGGTTTGATGTACTTTGCACCATAGATCTTACATAACAATAGCTATTCATTATCACTTACCCTTAAAAATGCATTGCTTTACTTGCTTCCAACAGGTAGCATCCTAAAAACACTAAGTATTCAATAATCTTTAAAGGATATTGCCTCAGCTAAATGCRCCACCAGTATTCAGGTACTTGTTTCAGCAAATAAATCTTGCATTTACTTGTTGATATTTTACTGTTGAGTTGGTTTTTATTTTCTCCTCCTATATATAACTATTTCCACTATAATCTATAGTAAGGCTAAGTATGACATTCTTCAGAAAGAAAATGTCAACAGTCACCAAATGTTACCACTCTGGCATGTCTACCTTCTTATATCAACTTATTTATATTCAGGTGCCAGAACTTGAGGTCAAAGGGGAGACCTTTGAAGGCTTCTAAACTTCAGTGTGTTATTTATGGGCTGACCACAGGGCCAGGTACTGCTGTCCCCTTTCCCAAGAAAGGAAGAAAAGGGAGGTAGGGAGGCAGTAATGCATTAAATGTAATCTTGCTTTGTGGGGGAAAACTATTCTGAATTTGTGTGGTATAGTGAGAGAAATAACATATGGAAGTGATCATAAGGGAGTGATCTATCTATATTAATCAGATGTTGAAAACATTTGAATCAATACATGAATCTACTTAAGACAGAAAATACCTATGCTTAGGGATAAAGGTAAAACAGCAAAAGAAATGCTTTCTACTAGCTCTAAGGAAAAGGCTTATACAGTGACACAAATGAATGTAAGATAGCAACTATTAACAGCTATGAACTGTTCTGCTAAATGTAATTCTTAGCATTTAAGTCCCCTGGACCAAAAAGAAGGTTCTTAAAGTTCTACTGTTGTTCATTAGAGCAGGGATTACTAGATTACATGTATTCACTCATCCACTCAAATGCTTCAGAGTCTTAAAAGTTAACTTTCTGTARTTTTAATAGAATTTTTATTGAAGTAATTTATCCTCAGTGCACCAAGTTTGAAGAGCTCAACTCTGCCTACAAAACAATTATCTAGAAAAACAGAACATAGCAGATTCAGTCTAGTGGCCATAAGTGATTTTGTAACTTCTTTGATTAGGATCTTAGGACAGTGCCACACAGTTTGCCCCTGTCCCATACCCCCCTGTTCTTCCCTAGTTACTCAACACAAACTTATACCCAACAGCTGAGGTACCAAGTGTGCATTCCACATGCAACAACATGTTGCTTCCTCACAGGAAATATAATATTTATATCAGGACTGTATTTTATTCCTTGATTCTCAGCCATTTCTTGATGGAGTGACATGTTCATTTAATTTCTTCTGAGAATATGCAGTGAAATTACAACGCACAAGCTTTTAATATTGACTGCATAAGTAATTCATCTTCTCTATTAATGTTTCCATCAAGGGTCACAGTTACATGGAGTTACACATAATAGAGGTACTCACAAATACTTGCTTTGGTGAAGAACCAAGAACATTCAGATATGTCRTAGTATTATAAGAAAGGAAGGGAAATATTTGCTAGTGGATTCATACTGAGAAGTCTACCAAAGAAAAAGAGGCAAGATAAATGAGAGGTAAAAATCAAGGCAATGAGAAGGAAAATAATGACAAGAGCTAGTAAGGGAGGAAAAGAGTCTTGATATTTTAATAGAGGTGAAGAAACAGTACGAAACATGCGAGAGTTATCAATAAGTAAGTTTTAAAAGTGCACAGTGTGTATAAAAGCAGATGGTTATTTCAGTAAGGTTTCCAGCAGAGCTTGACCATTCGATACATGGGCCAGAAGAGGAATTGWGCCAAAACAGTTTACTCAAAAGGACATGAAGGAATGGAATTTTGCCAGAATGCTTTTTACTTCAATATGTTAGAAATTTGAGAATTTTGCTATGATGCAAAACTGCAAAATTATCCAACAGAATATTTACCTATTTCACACTATTTCCACACCCCCCCNCCCCCCCCCCCCCCCCCCCCCCCCCC
The DNA here is from genome assembly GCA_003713295.1 of Parotia lawesii. Lineage (NCBI taxonomy): Eukaryota > Metazoa > Chordata > Aves > Passeriformes > Paradisaeidae > Parotia > Parotia lawesii. Next base: position 370,980 of record RAHM01000287.1, on the reverse strand, counting down.
CCCCCCCCCCAGATACTCCAGTTGTTTCAACAGTCCAAATACCATAATACAGCATTTTTTATCAAACCAAAAGACCCCATTTTTTGCTGGTTGTGTTCTGCTTATTCTTGTGGTGACAGAAAAATCACACATTCCCAACCCCTCCCCAACATTATTATAAAATTTCGGTTTTCATCAAGAGGAAGGACAAAATAAACAAAAACATTTAGAAAATTGTTTTCTCTTTATAGACAAACTTGACATTAAATTGTTAGGACCAACACCTACAACAGCAGTGGACAGACAACACAGAACAGATCAACAAAGCTAGTAATATGTTCAAATAACCCTTGCCTCATAAAGAATTTAAAGGAAAATCTTTAAAAGTGAGTTTAATTTGATATAAGTTTCAGTTTAACAGGGCATGAAAGACCCATCAACGCTTGCAATGTTTTGGCTTCATCAGAKGTGCTAGAATAACACTTAYTATGTTCAGTACATTTTCCTAATCTTTAGTTTGGTATTTCATTAGAGGTTAGGGTTAGGACAGCTGAGTTTCTTGTCTTTTTAAATATAATTAGACATTCACACTCAATTTAACAACCTTCCACACTTGCAGAATAAACAAAATTAATTTTCACACCTTTTGTCCATCAAAGTTGGCAAAAACTTTATCAGGTATACYGTTTAAACTTTTGATTTTAGCAGAAAACCCCTGCTTTTGGAAGAGGTCATCAACAACCTCAAACTTATCCAGATTTATTTGCTTTGTGAATAATCTGTGATTTCAACTCTATCAACTTTTTCAGGACTAGAAATACTGACTCATTTACTGGCTCTTTTGCAAGTAATTATATTATCCTCCTTATCTTCTTTTTTTTTGAGAACTTCACATATTGTCCTGAGCACTTATAGAATGCTTTGGCAATCCCATCTTTAACATGAAAACAAATCCACTGCCAAGTTATGGAGCATCCTATTATCAACATAGATTTTTTTTTAAATATAAAGAAGATATTAATTTGACCCAAATATGTACAAACTAGTTTTCAATTAATGATATGTAAATTCTAAAATATCTATTTAAGTTGCTTAGGTCTTAGTAAACTGCAAGTTAAATGGGGTTTTTAGGAACTTCTSTGAGTTAAAACTCTTAATATTTTATCTCTGGGAATTATTCTATCTTTCTRGTGCAGCGGAAAGGTGGACCAAAAAAGTTAATAATTTTCCTGAAACAAAAATATATGCCAGCAACAGTAACAATTTTCATTTACATCATTTTATGAAATCTTCCTAAAATGAGCATCTGAGGCCATGCTTAGTTAAGACTTTGGTGTGAAGACATTTCTGAGTTTTTTCCTATCTGCAACGCTCCACTACACGTTTGACAATGTTCTTTTTTTTTTTTTTTTAATGCAGAATAGCGTATATTTTCTTCTCTTTTTCAACATCACGGACATGGCCTTGCTTTCCTTATTCCCAACATGATCACAGCAAAGGTAAAGTGAGTAATCAAGAATGATGTGAAGATAATTGTAAAACTGAAAGTAAAACTGCATCTGCTTTGAAGAAACAAAAGGCACCGTATGCTCATTAATTTATCCTCTACTCTCAAGGGAAATTGGTTTTGCTACCTTTTTTGCCATAACAAAAGACTTCTGCTGGAAAAGTTACAAAAATTTCATATCCAAATTGTAGYTTACGTAACTTACATTATAGTCAAAAGAAAAGTTTTACTCTTCAATGGAATATTAAACAACTTTATAATGACTTCAGGTAATCAGTAGGAGAGTTTAATTGAAGTGGAAGCTATTTTTGTACACTGTTCCTAGGATCTTAACCTCTTGGGTCAATGTCTACTGAAATGTCCTAGATAATAATGATAATAATGATAGCAATGATAATAATGATGATGATGATGATSATSATSATCATCATCATCATCATCTTTTCAAAGCATAGAATTGTCTGCAGGCTATCTCCCTACTTGTCACTGACCCAGATTTCAAACACATGCTCAAGTTCATGCAGAACATACAGAGTCAGAAAGTAGGTTTTGCATTCTGGCACTGAAGGGCTCTTTACCATTTCTTGGTAGAGCTTGCCAGCCATATTTATTAGGTAGAGTACTAGCGTAGTTGAACAGTAAGAAAATGTGTGCACACTTCAGATTCCCAGTCAGAATTTAGTAATGCATGCAGGAAAATATTCAGCAGTTAACATTTACTTCCTTTAAGGAAAGATAGTCCAGTAGAAGTTAAACAGGTGTCCCCTTAAACCAATTTTCTGGAAAATATAGCCTAATAATGAAGGCTTTTTGAATATTCTAGAGACTTGTGACCTAAAAGAACGGAAAAAGATGTTCAAGGACAAACCTAATAATTTTAAATTACTCCCTCTACCACTTTTGAAAGAATCATAGAGGTTTTATGTGCACAGATATTATTTCACTGAAAAGAAATAAAAACAACATATTCTCAGTGTGTGAATATCTTCAGCACCCTTCCTTTTCCTTTTTCTTTTTTTTTTTAAGTTTCTATCTAGCAAGACCTGTTACAAAGACAAAACAACAGGAAATTGTAATTCACAGACACCACCAAAGCTAGCAAAGATTGCATTCTCATGTCACACAACTAAACTATTAGAATTTCTCTGATAATCATTGGCTCTTTATTTCACTGTTTTGTCTGAAACTGCTTAGCATTTCCTGTCCTCTTGGAATCAAAGTGAAACAAATAAATCATCACTTGGTTTCTATAGCAATAGGAAAACCACTTGGATACACTTAGGGTGCAGTAATTCCTGTCTTGCCCTTATTTACAACAGTTTTGAAAATCTTCTCTATTTGAATAGCATGCCTATGATTTAAATGTTTTATGTTAATTAGAAGCTCACAAATTAGCCAATCCCAAGGTGTCTCTTACTACTCACTTCAGAACACAACTGTTTTGTTTTACTGCTCCCTTTAACTCCTGCCTTCCCCTAATTCAAGAATGGGTAATAGGAAAAGATAAAATAGAAATCACTGAGGCTACAATTCTGCATAAATGTAGCTTTTCACTGTCCTTAGACATCCTTGTAAATGAAACCAGTGAAAAATATTAGAGTCAAAGTCCATAATATATGCTGGAACCATCTAGATCAGTAAGAGTTATCAAGATTAGGGAGGGAAGTTCGGATATTTTCTTGTAAAAAAATCAACTCTAATTTCCACAGTCCTCAGAGTAAGAACATGTTGTCTGTCTCAAATAGCATACATTTTCACAGAATACCACTTAAAAAATTTAGAGACTCAGTCTTTCACCTAGAATTTCAAGCAGGTCTCCTACTAAAGTCAGTGAATCTTCATTTAGTTTCATCATTAATAAATTGATTGCAATAAAATAACTTACTTTGTAACAAGAATTTTGTAATATAGGAAGCTTTCTTGTAATGTTTGTTTCTAAAATTGCTAAAAAATTTCTAAATTCAGAAACACACATAAACATCAACTGCCACTTAACATGATCTTAATCAACATATGGCTGTCCATATTAATTTCTGYTGACCTAAACCAACAAAGAGACACCACAGGGAAGAGTGCAATGGTTTGGATAGATGCATCCTTTCTTTAAAAACCCAGTTTGCTTTCAGGCATAAAGTGGGTTACGATAAGTCACACAGAGGTTGCAATATTAATATGTCATACAAAATACTCAGAGAGAATGAATGTCATCATATTCTCAATGTGTATTATTAATGTATTAAATATCTATATTATATTCAAAATTCAGTACTGTTAAATCATCAAAAGGCAACATATAAATAAGTGTAAAAATGACAGAAGTTGAAAGCATACTTCATTTTTCAATCTTTTTTTTTTAAAGGTTGCGCATCCAAAAAAAAGTAATAGTATTCAGCATCATGAATAGTGAATTGCCATGGAAAAGAGATTCAAACTGCTCCCGATGAAGACTTTCAAGACCTCCTAATTTCATTCCTTGCATTTTTCACTGGCTCTGCAGCTTATCTATATGTACAGCAGCGATAATTTACCTGAACCTAGAATTTCAATCACTCTAAATTATTTTAGTTTGTGGATTTAAAAAGGAATTCATATACTAAAAAAATATTTAGTCAACATTAGGGATGTCTGAGTAAGAATAAATCACTACCCCCATATGGAGTCAGCAGTTCTATTACCCTGAAGAAAACTGCAAGTAAATATTGTATAATACAGCCATGAGTAATCTATGGGTCTGATGTGTCATTTCAAAGGCCATAATTTTTTTCTAATTTTAGTGTCTGCACAGTACCTGTTGGTGAAATCTCTAGGTTCTGACAGTAAAATTACTGATTATAGATTGGTATTCTATGGAGTGATTCATGCTCGCATTGAATTTTTCATTATTTCCTCAAGCTCCCATTAAACATTGTTACAAGCCAACTGTGACTTTTTCAGTTTGCCTTCTAAGAAAGTTAACTGGGTTTTACAGAGGCTGCTCTGTAAATATATATTTATGGAATACCTGTACTCCTTCAGGTCTTACTGTAAAGAACTGACATCAAAACCCCAATAATTTTCAGCAAAAGAAATAGCATAGATCCCCAGAGGATTGAGCTGGGCTAAGGGAAGCATTACATGCTACACCACTGCAGATTCACACACAGAAGTGAAGCTAGATATTGATTTTAACTATACACATCCTTCAGAAGTAAGTCAAAGCATGGATGAAGGGTTCACTGCAACTCATAACCATTCTAACTGATCCAGGAGTAAAGCAGTTGTTTTACTTCATTTACTCCATCCTTGTTTATTCTCCTCTTAAACTCCCAGTCTGGAGTCTCCTTTCCCCATTAATCAGTGGTCTGGGCAGCTCAGATTTTCCTTTGAGACTGGCAGAAGCCAAGGTCAGAATTTGCTTCTAAAATCAGGAACTGCAGCAAGCATTTTTTCTCAAGGTAAAATAAGCTTAGTGATTAAATCCTACAGTATAGCATAGTCACCACCTTCAGAAAACGCCCAAGGGTGACTTGAGTAACTGTAAACGTGTTGGCTCTGTAGTCTACTGGAATATTATGCATCACATACAGTAGATACAATAGATGCTGAAAAAAGGAGATTCTGGGGTAAAAAAAAAAAAAAAAAAAGGAAAAAAATAAAGGTCCTTCTACTTAGAAGTTTGAAGCATCAAAAATACTCAATTCATCACATTTCAAACAAGACTCCAAACATTATTTTTCATATTATTGAAAAGTTGTCCTTTCCCTAAATATTTCTAATAATTTTCTCGCATGTCATATGCAACTTAATCAACACAGTGGAAAGAGAAAATAATTTAGTACAACAATACGACAGCATATGCAACATGAAAACATGCCTGAAATACACAAGCCTCTGACACAAATTGCATAAATAAAATGCAATAAAAAAGGGAATGAATCACATTTGTTTGCACATGTAGGCAGAGTTTTATCTAAGTCATCAATATTCCTTTTAATAATGACAGCTTTATTGCTGAATAAGCGGTGGCTATGAATAAATCATTTATGAAGGGCTTCTTTATCGTAGCAAAATTAATTTGATCTTTTTTAATTGGAATGAAGACCAACAAATTCTACTTATGCCTTCTATTTTTAAACGCCTTTGTGTTAATTTTCTATTAGAATTGCAATTTTATCCATGTATTACGAAGTAGTTTCCTTTCATAGTGAAAGAATATGGTGCAGTTACTTTGGATAATGTGCGTTCTATCCAGCCAGAATCCTCTTGCTACTTCTTTGACCCTGGGAAGTGAAAATTCTCTGAATAGGGGTTTCTAAACAGATATGATTTACAAATAAAAAAAAAATGGCTAATCCCCTGCCTACTAGTTTTCCAATTATTTCCTTTAGCGCCAAAAGTATTCAGTTAAGGCAGAAATGTCCAAGATATTTTGTTTCCTAAATATTTCTGGTTTAATACTTTGCTGTAGAGATTCAGACAGCCATATGTTTGCTGTTCCAGTCTTATGTTCTGTTTTATACAGTAAGCTTCCCAGGTAGTCTACATTTTATCCCTTCATGAGTTCTGGAGATGCACAGTTTGCCATTTAGAAAAAAGATGATTGGATGCAGAGGATTCAGGTACAGGGACTGTGTGCATGATGAATACAGAATCACAGATCCTGTAAACTGGCAAACATAAACAAGGAATTCTTTTTAAGCTTTGGCTGTTATATTCTAGGAGAGGAACATTTGAAACCAAATATGTCTATATAGACAGATGTACAGATACACAGTTCAGCAGAAACTTACATCTCACGAGTTTTATTAGGTACATGCAAACTAAAAAAAAATCAGAATCAATATTCTGTTATATAAATATAAACATTTTAGACTTTGTTATAAATTGTTAGTAAGACAAAACAAGGTTTTGATTCGAATTTATCCTTCTGTAAAAGGACTACTGCCCACTGCCTCAACCATTTACATTAACATAAGAGACTCAGATTGATGCACCTGTTCAAATTAGCCAATTAAAAATATCTTACATCCTGAATAATAGTGCTCATGGAGATATTAAGGTATTTACTATTCTGTGCCATATTTTTTTCTTTTGAGCTAATACTCCATTTCAGATCAGAAAATATTTGCAGTCAAAGTTTAAAATTTATACATCAGTATTTCCTACCAAAAAAAAAAAAAAAATCAGAAGGCATACGAATATGCATCATATTTAGGGTGTTGCAGGCTTCACAGTAATTTAATACCTGATTTTTTTCTTTTGATTGCCTCCTTCTGACATAAAGGATGCCCAGTGGGGATTATTTTTGTATTGTAATTGAAGAGTATGGTCTTAATTTTAAGTGGTTTTATTTTCTTTTTTTATAATTTTTAATAATTATGTTTTCTGAGAAAGTTATTTTTCATATTCATGTTCAATTATATGTGATTTGCTTATCTATTTGCCAGTTTTTAAACAAGGACACCCAAGATTTGGTAACTATTGTGTCTTAAATTCATAGGTAATACATACAAAACCAAGTATTGCTTTATGCAATGGAATTTGCAAGAAGAGACCAGAGACTGCAGAAGTTCATGTACCTAGTGTTATTTCTTTTTCTAATAAGTTACATGGATCTAGACTTATGCATATATTTCTTTACATATTTCTAATTCATTTATGAAGATCTAAATCCAAATATTAATAAACTGGATTAAATGACACTAGTAGTAGAGGGCAATGGATTATTCTCTATTCTTTAACATCTTCCTGCTCTCCTCCACAATAGTACACTTATGCAGCGCGTCATACTTTCAAAGACCTTTATGTCTTTAATCCTTCCTATAACATTGCTTTTAAGAATGTCACTGTGTTGTTTATTTCTGTTTTAAATTCAACGTGCTGAATTTGAACTTTAAATCCACAGAGAAAAGCAATAAAGAAATAGTTTTCTGAATAATTTGTTACAAAGACCATAGCTCTTAGGTGACAATATTGTCTTCCTTCCTGTGTTCCATATAAAACAAAAGTTAACTAAGGGAATCAAAAGTATGCACAAATTTAGAATAATGCATCTGGATGGTATCTTGATGATGTGAGTATATTTATGGTTGAAAAGGCTAAAAGTGAGTACTAGAGTGAATGACAGGACTGTAAACTTTTAGTGAAAATTATTCAAGTGAAACACACTTAAATTATCATTAAATAAATTAATTGGAAAGTATGTTCTGATTTAAGAGTATTGCACAAGCACAGGAAACACAAAATGGCTTAGTCACAGGCTCTGTAGAGGCTGCTGTATTGGGTTTGTATGGTAAGGTTTGGTAGTGGGGGGCTACAGTGCGGGCTTCTCTGAGAAGCTGCCAGAAGTTTCTCTCGTGTGCAAGAGAGAAACTGGCTCCAAGACAGACCTGTTACAGGCCAAGACAAAGCCCATCAGCAGTGGTGGTAGTGTCTCTGTGATAATATGTCAAAGAATGGGGAAAAAAACAAACTGCAATAGCAGCTGAAGAGAGGAGTGAGAGTATGTGGGAGCGACAGCCCTGCAGACACCAAGGTCAGTGCAGAAGGAGGAGCAGGAGGTGTTCCAGGTGCTGGAGTTGAGATTCCACTGCAGCCCGTGGTGAAGACCAGGGTGAGACAGCTGTGCCCCTGCAGCACGGGCAGGTCCACAGTGTCCCTCTAGTCATCTTAGTAGACCTCCTCTGGACTTTCTCATGAATAGCATGAAAGATGAAAAGCCAAATATTTTTCTTTTTTTTATTAGTTGCATCAAGATTTTTTATAAAATGGAAAATATCAGAATTGTTACATCGTCCAAGTATTCATTTTTGTGCTATAAAACTACAATATAGTCCCATTGGAAATACAACCTGAGTTTCAAACATTCTATCTGTACTTAGATTAATTTCTGGCTTCACTTAGTAGGATATAGAAGTAATTAGAACAAAGTACATACTTTTCATTCTGATCTGTAGAAGAACATTTTTTGAGATGTGCCTTGCTCTAGCCTTGTGTCTCCCATCATTTAACCAAAGATGCAATCTTTCAGATAATGGAAAAGTACGGCAATATTAGTCTGTGAAGTTACATGTAAAAATACTGTTTCACCAAAGTGTTCCTGGTACTTCAAACACACTTTTTCTTTCTGTGTATTTTCAGATAAAGTTTTACAAATAGTTTGATACTATCTACCTGGAATCTTTCTTCTCCCTATTCCCCATCCTTGTCCATGTATTCCCACCTGTCACTCATTTTGGACATTTTCTTCCTGTCAGATTTGTCAGCCTGCGTGACTCCCTGCATGGATATGTAATTGCCAGTGCTGATACCAGAGTTGTCAGGTGGGGCAGAATCTCCTCTGTCACTAGCAGCCTTAGATCAAAAAAAACCTCCAACTTTAGCTGTGGCACCAGGGGCAAAGGAATAAGGCAGAAGGAACATTGAATTATCTAGGGCATTTGTAGAATCTCACTCAGGTTAGTATAACAAATGGCCATTCTAACGTGTTTGCCATACAACAAAACAACGAATCAATCTACAAGTTATATTTTCTGCATTAAAAAGAGGCATAGTTCAGAAAAAAAAATATTTTCACGAACTACTCTCTTACAAACAAATCATTACATAATCCTAAACTCTGAAAAATTTATACCCACTCACAAATATAAAATTAAAGATACAAGTTACACACATGCCAGCTCCTTATATAAATACAATGGTAACTTTCCTACCAGCTGTATYTGTTACTTGGAGACTAGTTAAAATTTTAATACAATGTAATACAGAAAATATCAGACTTATCCTCTTGATTCAAACACTTTTTTTTTTCTCCTGTATGTCATGCCAGATGGTCAGGCAGAGGCTCACACATTTACAGACACTCAAAATTTCCCACTTGCATGTGGTTGGCAGATGTGATGCTGGAGTAAGGGAAGGCTCCACATGGGCAGCTGGAGACCAGGCTGGATTCCTCACAGCATCTTCAAGAGTTTTACACGCTCATATTTGGGCACCTGAGTATAGCCCTGAAAAACTGTTCCACCACTAACACCAAAAGAAAATAAGCTCTTAATTGTATATAAATAAGAAAGGTCCCACCTGTTGGTTCACCAGTTTAAACACTGAAATTTCATTTTCTTTATGGAGCACCATTATCCCTAACATCATAACACCCACGGGAATGATGGAAATTAACAACACATTCTTCTAAAAGATATTTTACCACTACTAATTACAACTAGCTTGTGGTGTTTAAACAGCTTTGAGAAACAGCATTTAGGTTGCCAGATATGCCACAATTCATACAAGCAGCCTAGGAAAAGGAGGAGGCAATCAGTTCCAAGTCTCCTTACATCCCAGGCTGGTTCCCAGATACTGATTTCCTCATTCCATTCCAACAATTATTGCAATAAATTGGCACTCTCAACTCAACAGTGCTGGTTCACAGAATCATAGAAACTTAAGAGTTGCTTGGGTTGGAAGGGACCCTAATGATTATCCAGTTCCAAACCCCCTGCTGTACACAGGGGTACCTCTCACTAGACCAGGYTGCTCAGAGCCCCATCCAGCCTGGCCTTGAACACTTCCAGGGATGAGATATCCACAACTTCACTCAGCAACCTGTTCAGCACCTCAGCACACTCACAGTAAATAATTTCTTCCCAATATCTCATCTAAACCTACTCAGTTTCAGTTTGAAGCCATTTCCCTTGTCCTGTCACTACACGCTCTTGCAAAAAGTCTCTCTCCATCCTTCTTGTAGTCTCCCTTCAGGTACTGGAAGGCCACAATTAGGTCCCCTTGAAGCCTTCTCTTCTCCAAGCTGAACAATTCCAATCTCTCAGCCTTTCCTCATAGGAGAGGTTCTCTACCTCTAATTATCTTGACCCTCCTCTAGCAGTGACCAAAGGGTGACAGCAGGAATGTCAGAAAATGGAAACCTATCGCTAACAATTTCTCTTTTGGTAAGTGGCTGACAATGAAGTTGTTTGTTTTGTTTAAGAAGAGAATTTCTTCAGGAGAACATTCTTGTCACTTTTAATATCAGGAGGTATAAAAATAATACATGCAGAGCTGTGAGTTACTTCTATGCCACACTAAGTAAATTTCAGTTTATCTTTCTCCCTATCTTAGTATTTCTTTGGTTACACATATAGCTTCAGAAGTTTGTCTTTTTTTTTTTCCCCATATTCTGTCTTTTAAATTATTCATTTCCCTGCTACTTAATTCAAATTTGCATTTGTTTACACAGTGTTTACAGTAGTGAATTATTCAGCCTATACACTTAAATGTCAACTAATAGTAATAATTACAAATGTACACGCTTATTAATAGGAATATTGAATAACAGGAAACATCCACAAGTGATACAGCATCTCCACTATAAGAGAAAGGGCTATAAACTAGGAAACCAGAAGAAAGTTTTAAAAATTCCACCCTTTTGGCATACTTTCTGGCAGCCTCTAGTGATGACTATACTCATTCTGAATTGCCTTCACCATACTCACGTGAGGGTTACACTGAGATTCCTGGATTCTCTTTAATCCATCTGAAATAAAGTATGTGCTTGTATTTGTTACATTCATAGTAGCATTTATAGAAGAAAGCTATTTGTCTCAGGGTTTTCTTAAAAGACTTATTTATCTGAAAGTTCTGCTGCTAAGAGTATTGTCCCAATTTTTATCTTGTTACATCATTTTATAATGTTTAAAATTAGGTTGTGAAAGGTCAAGAGAATACCTGACACATTTAACTAAAGAGTTATTAAACTGGCTGACATGAAACTCGTATTTTACCTAGGAGCTTTTCACAGTCAGTGCACCATTTGTCATTGTTCTCCTGAACTGGCTCCAATCCCACGGGATTCCTCTATGACACAAAAGAGCTCAGTAGATGATAGCAGGAATGAGCTATTAAGGAACAACACAATGAAATGCAGAAAAGTCTACGTAAGACAGACTCTACATAAACAACCTTTTCTATTAAATTGTCCAAGAGTTATGTCTGATATGACCATTGATAGGAGAGAGATGAAAACATTTCTAAAACACCCACTTTAGTGGCCTGAGTGTTTTTTCTGTGCAACCGCAAGGCAAACACTAACTTATAAATAATTTTGGAAGAAATTGTTGCTGGGTGAAGCCAATATTTATGATAAAACACCTGCCCATAATGTGTTTATTTTTTTTCTAGATAGGTCATACAGAGCATATTCATGTCTTTTGTTAAACCTTATGATTGTTCTTGCTCTGTGTTACTCAAAATAATATCTAAATTTATACACTGCCTACCTAGACAAAAAAACCTAAGCCTGAAACTCTTGCAAGGGATTTAGTATGCACGGCAGTTCTTTTTATTTCTCTAGAAAGCTCTTGTACAAGATATTTTAATGTTAGAATTTTTAATATGTCAACCTACAGCAAGAAGTTTCACCTTCATGAATCAAGATCAAATTGTTAAATGTAAGGGGAAAAAAAAGTTGTAGCTATAAAATCAGATGGTGGTATGTAGAGGTGATTGCCGGAATTAATTGATCAGCTTCAGCCAGCAAAGCTTTGATTACTTCCTTTAGTTTTATTTGTCAGTGACTTCTATTTGGCTTTTGTTTGTGCATTTCAGAAGAAACTCTTATCTGTGCCCTCTCTGAGATGACAGGGCCCCTACTCTGTTTGGGCCTCCAGCTCCAGGGCCAACACTGCTGGCTCCTTCCTGGGGAACTCTGTCATCCCGGTGCCYCCCCTGCGAGGGAGTACAGCCGGCTCTGGTTCTGCCATTTAACAGTGTGAAATAGGGAKCAAAGAAGAACTCAGGCAGAATGGAAATCAAGCAGCACAGGATTTTGGCAAATCATTTCTTTCATCACATCACYACAAGGAGAAGGTTGAAAGAAGTATTGTTGTGTGTCCATCTCTCCTATGGCTTTGTACACTAAAATGCTTCATTGCTTTGCTTTTTCCAGTTACACTTCCTAGGGGAAGAWGAATTTATTTTATTAAATAGTGCTTTATGGAAGCACACATAGTATTTTCATGTGGGACCAGGAATTACACTGGTACACAAAATTTTACTTGGGAAAATCCTTCCAAATTAAGGCTCCCGCAGTAAGAAGGAAAAATAAATTACACCACAGTTAAACTGCAGCACTTCAAGTATAGACACTTCATTTAACACAAGAAAAAGAAAGGGAGGCAACAAGTTGGTAAGTGAACGAAGCAGTGAGTTTGTTAATAGGACCTATGGGAGAGTAAGAAATTTTTACAAGGTCATTTGATTATCARATTATACTACCTTCATAAATGTGTAATTCTATTTACTGAGACCCACCRTAAATAAAAAAATGAAGCAATATATATTTTATTTATATTTTAAGAAATACATAAAACATCCTTCCTTAGCTAAAAATAATATTGAGGCTTTAGAAAAGAAACCTTTATAACATGTGATAAACAGCTCTTTTCAGCTATGGTAAATCTGTTGAAGGCACAAATTAATTCAGCTCCCCAATTTTACACTGACTATTAGACTATTTAAAATATCCTCAAAATGACTGTTAATATTGTTAATCCATCCAGTCATTGAGTTGTATTCATAGAGAGCTATTTCTCATTGACCTAACCCACCTAAYGGCAGGAAAAGTAGGAAATCAAGTTTAGTTTTGAGGAGCATAAGCAAAAATAATAATAAAAAAAAAAATTGAAAAAACCCAATGAAAATAAATACTTAATATATTCACAAATAATGTCAATATTTATGCATTTGGTACTGAGTTAGGCTCTTAAATTCCCAAAACATCTTGAAACATTCAGACTTTATTCCTCCTTATGSCACTGGCAACCTTCTGGATGAAAATTTTCACTAAACATGCCTCAAAACACCCACAAGAACCCCAAAGTTTTTGAATAACAACACCATCATTTGGCCCACGCAACCTTCAAACACCTTTATGAGTACAATAAATGTAGCAGTGAAATCTCAGGCATAGTAGGCATAAAATGAATTAAAATGTCTTTAATATCATTTCTTGACAGAAAAACTTTCAGCTCGTGCAACGTCAGAGTAAGACCACTGCTGCTGAACATAGGTATTATAATTTGCCTTCTTGTGTTTAAAAAAAACCAAACAAAACAGAACATAATTAGGCAGTATATCTTATGCTTTCTGGGTTGATTGAAACACCATCGTAATCTGGGATGTTTTGTTTTACAAAAAAAGAGTAATTATTACCTAACCAAGACCACTATTGCAGCACATACTAAGGATAGAACAAATATCAGCTCTTAATCAAAACAATTACTTGTAGAAGTGAGGTCTGAACAAATTTCAGTCTGTATTCTTTCACAAAAACCTCTGTTTGTTTACTTTGTCCTCTTATGGCACCTCAGCTACACTCACAGCTTGTTCCTTCAAGAAGCTATAATAAAAATAATTCATTACAACCTTTGTGAGTGAAGTAATGCATGTTTCATGAAAAAGAGTACATAAATTAAACAAGCTCAGTTACATTATCTAATTTAACTCAAACCAAGATATCACTACATGGCAGATTTTAAAAGTTTTGAGAGCCTCAGAAGTGGAGCATGGAGGATATCCCACAGTTTCCAAGCACTGCCAGAAGTATAACCATGTGGTGGAAAAGGCCCAGGTAAAGGATACTCAATCTATTCTCAGCAATTCTCTCAAAATACAAGTGTGCAAGAAAAGAACAATCTGGAATTAAACATGAAACATACTAAAACAATGTTGTCTAACTGGAGTGAAAGATAAAAATAAATAAATCATTTAGTCTTGCTGAAGAGCGTGAGAACTGATGCAAATGTGACTGCTGAAGAAAGCTCAGTATTTTCGGAGGAATGTTGCAAATAACTTGTTTTCTGTAACTCCTTTTTCTTTGGCGGTACAAGAATGTATTTGATTTGGCTCCAGAAGTCACATCCTGACACACAGTTACACTCTGACAGTACATTCAAATCAGTTGTATTACAGTGTTTCTGGAACTGCCTTGAGTAATTGCAAAGATAGAAAACGAAACACTTCTTTCTGTGACAGTGTGTGGTAAAGGTTTGTGAACAACCAGTGAATTTGGGGGATTTAAAAATTGTAAATTTCAGCTCCTTAGCTAAATGAAATTGGTTAAACTCTATCGATATAATTATTTCAGTGTATATTAGCATCATACACTGCTCCCTAAAGCTGTGTTCACACCAAAAGAAAACCAAAGGAAGGGAGGGTTTACCTTTAAGTAATTAAAATTTCACCACTAAAGAAGTGTCTTGGTCCCAGCTACATGCTTTGGAGGTTTTATAAGTTAACATAATTAGACTAAAAGGCAATCCTACATGTGTTTTTAGAACATATTTTGACCCTTTGTGTGTTTGAAAAAATTAACTGATACCACTAAAAATTTGGATTTGAGAAGCTGCTGACTACATAGCTTTACTTGATTTCATAATGAAGGGCGTTGGTTTGGAGTTGGATGTAGCAGGTTGAACAGGACACTGGTTACAAGGCGACAGGAAAGAACTAGAAATAGAGAAGGTTTTTTAGATTTCATACGTGACAAATATGATAACCCTATTGAACTTACCGGAGGATTGGGTTTTTTTCTTAAAAGAAAAATAGGGCAAAGAGACAGAAGTGCCTAAATAGAGCCATTAACAGCTCTACAATAAATCAAATCCTCATATATTGACCTATGTGTAGACATGTTCCAATTTAAAACATGCTTTTGATTTTCAAACATGAAAAACCAGCAGCTTATTAGTTGAAATGTTTACCGACTAAAGTATTCATAAAGAAGCAACATAATTTAACTTTCTGCCACTATTTATACAGGACTGCGCCAAGATCTGCAGATGTGTCCTCTTATAAAAATAAACCAAACTTAAACCCCTTTGTGTTTTCATGTTCTGTGACTTTTTAAATTATTTTATTCCTTTTTAACTTGTTAGAGGAGCATTAAAAGATAAAGACCATACTTTCCTTGGCCCTTGATTCATCATTTCATTCTTTTTTCTCTTCCTCAAASCTCAGAAATTTTAAGAAATAATACTTTTTTATTTTTTCTTTTCTTTAAAAAAAAACCACAAAAAACAAGTATACAAAACAACCTGAACATCTACTTGTATGAGCTTAAACATTGAAATCTGAAAGTTCAGAACCAGAAGATGACAAAACAGTAGTTATAATTCTGAAAAATACATTCTCATTACGCAAATATGCAACCAAGTACAGAAAGTGACTACATGGAATATTACAGTTTGCACCATAAAATATCAGATAATGCAATATTCCCCTCCAGGCTTTAATTTAATAGATTTTATTAAAACAAATCTTCTACTACAAAATTTTGTCTGGTCTCATAGTGATTACTGGGATTTCACACAGTTATCCAGAGGAAGTTATTCTTAAATTATTCCATTTAGAAACTTATTATTAAAAGAAAAGTATCAATTGTGGACTTTTCAGTTTGTCTGAATCTGTTGCCTCTGTTCTACTAGATGAAAAAAAAGAATCAATAAATGTATTTTGATTGTCATGAAAGATGACAGCACTCTAATTAGAATGATAAGGTAGGAAAAGGTGACACCATGAGAATATTTTTTTACACATTTGAAAAAAAAGAAACCACCCTATGGTCATTACTGGATTTAGTAGTACTTAATGAAATGTTAATTTCTTCATCTGACAAACACTGCTTAAGCAAGTTACTTTTATTTAAACTAGGAAAGAAAAAAGAGAGAAGATATGCTAAAATGTAAACTTTATTTAATATTCGTAGTAAAAGACAATAGAGTCTGCATTGTAAYCACTTTTCTAACTTTATCCTAGCTGCACTTATCGATAAAGAAGTCATTTCAATACTGCTGACAGGTAGATTTAATTAAATGCATGTATAACAAGGGCATAATATAAAATGTTTTCAAACACTTTGCCAATAAATGTAAAGTGATGGGATTTTTTTTTTTTCCAGATTTCAGGGAAATTATGAAAAAAGATGAAGATATCTTCATATCATTTGATTTTAACAAATGATTGAATAGTCTAATTAGGTCACGCAAGCTCTCTACGTGCTGCATTGCATCTGTTCTTACTACACATTAAATTCCGAAACAGAGCTCTTAAAACCTAAGTAAATAGCCTTTATTTATTAATTGCATGTGGGCAGTCAATTTTATATTGTGGTGGCAAGGTCTGAAAAGACAGGAAAGCCTAATTTACTACTGCACAGATCTCATGCAACCCAAGCTACTTAGAGACTGCCAAATTCTGAATTCAGTCTCACTGAGCAGTAAATAAACTGATTCTGATACTGATCCTGACAAAGAGTCAAAAGCAAGTGTTAAAAATCACATTATGTTATCGTGTATAAGATTCAGTTTGTACTAGGATAATTTTTGTTTTGAAAAGATGCTGTGATTTAGTCTTTAAGTATTTCTGGACAAACTTGTTTATCTCCTAGATGAATTGACTGTATTTAAAAATCTGGATTTCAAGAAGTTTTGGCTTTAATTTTATTTACAACTAGCTCAGGGCATCAGGCCGTATACAGGAATGATTTTCAGACCATGGAAAAATGTATTCATAGAATGAGAGGTACAATCGTAGACAGTACTTGACCTTCTTAAAGCAAATCTTGCTGAGCTATTAATTTTCCAACAGAGCTAAAATGCATTGTCTGTTTCCTGGCAGAACAAAGAGCCTTTTACATTAGTGAGGGTTTGCAGTGCAATACTCCTGAAATACATTCCTTAAACCTCAGGAGAGGTTATGAGGATCATGTAGCAACACCAAATTGGCTGCATATCATTTGAGATGCTGCTAAAGAGGATGTGAATTTCAATGTTTCCAAGAAATATTTTCTTAATTCCCCCTACCTTCAAGTTACCTAACATTTTAAATTACTTTTATAATATTCATTAAGCATAAAAGTATAAAACATTTTAAAACATGATAAAATACCAACTTTTTCTTTTTATTTCCATTGAATATAACTAGAAATACTTGAAATATTTCCGCTCTCAGAAAAGTGTATACCAAGTAATTTACACAACAACACTATGGATAACATCCTTATAGTAAACACTGAAAGAAGAACCTTTTTTCTCGAGAATCAGCTAAAGAATACCATATTACCTATCTGAAAATCTTCTGCATGATTTCAGAGTGGCCTGGGGTCCTAATGAAAAGGAACTCCTTACCTGCCCCCAAAAATCTACAAAACTAACAGAAGTGYCACAAGTTGTTTTCATTGTATTTTTTCCTCTCTCATGTGAAGTGCTGAGACCCATAAAGACTCCCTGGTAACAGGACTTCACACTATTGTTCTACTTGTTCTAAAGCTGAAAAAAAAAGCCCAAGTCTCTCTATTTTACAGGAAATTATTTCCTGATTACTGGTGCTCATCAATCTTGGAAAACTAGGGTCCAATAAGAACACAGAGTATAAATATTTTTATTGCACCTCCATCAGTTCCTTAGGAGTTTGAAGTCACTTTGTGAAATAACTGTCTTTGCTATAATTGCCTTTTCACTGTGCTTTACTGTGACATGATTAAAATTCATACAGCATGTTGAAAAACAAAAATAAAAAATTATCCTCCACTTAATTTTCCACAGTTTTATCTTACCAGCCTCTTGGAAAGAGCAGGTACACTATTGTGATATAACCAGGAGAACCGAGCTTGCAACCACACTGCACCCTTGATCAAATCAACGGAACAGTAGAGGAGGAATTATGTGAACTACAAAAAATGTATTCTGCATCTATTTCCAAATTTTATAAGGGAAACTGCTATAAATTTTGTAATAAGTGAAGATTACTATGTTTTTAATTATAACGGCTAGAATAAAATTTGGAAATCAGAGCAACCCAAATTCCAGTTTTTCTTTCTGATATTTAATTTTACCCTAAACATGAGAGCACCACCATCTACCAAAAATTAATCTCAAAAACACAATAAACCAGTTAAATGAAGCAAATAGTTAATTATGCATTCACGGCCCCAATAATCTAGTTTTGTTTTGCAGTAATGATAGATACTCATGTAAACCCATTCTAGTGTTTTGTTTCACAGTCTGAAAGACAARAGAAGACAGATAACTAATATATTCTCATTTAGTGACTGTTTTTTAACAACTTTGACATAAGACATACAATCTGGTGTGGGGTTTTTATCCTCAGTATTCATGTGTGTGTGTATTTTTTTTTTCTGGCCCACTAAATGTTCTCTACCTCAATAGAAATCCTTCAGCTGCAAACATACATTGAATTTTCCTTCCTTCCTTCCTTCCTTCCTTCCTTCCTTCCTTCCTTCCTTCCTTCCTTCCTGTAACAAATTATCTTTCTCATTAAAAAGATAAACCAGAAACTGTAAGTCCTGCTAGTTTTGTACTGGATAAATGGCACCTTCAGGTCAGGTAGAAGGCTCACATTAAACTGCCTTTACTACAATTTTCAGTTTCCTTCCTTTTCTCAAATGTTTTCATTTTCACAGGGACAAAGAGACACATTCAGCTTTGAAATATGAACACTATTTATTGACAAAATCAAAGACCATGCTTCCATCCAAACATATTCAGTAAAGTCCTGAATTGACCTACTACTATTGTAAAATTTTGTATTTGTAGGCAAGGAAAAAATAAATTCTAATTCTAAAAAAAGAAAGTATTATTTTGACACCAARTTATTAATATGCTTTTTTTTACAGGCAAAGCATTGTTTTATTTGGTTTTGGGAATTCCCTGTGAAAACAATTATGCTGAAAAAAACCCAGGAATTGCTTTACTGTTCTGTTCCCCTTAACCGTTTTTTTTTTTTTTTTTAATTTAATCCTTGAGAGGAAACATTGCTATGAAACAATCTGTCATTTAGACAAATAGAAGAGTGACAAGCTCAACTTTAATGATCTCTAAAAGCATAAAAAGCTCCAGGGATAACAGAATCTGGATTTGTCTTCAGATTCTTTAAATTCTGCAAAYTCTTCTGCTTCTCTCAGGTGACTTCAACACCTTTCATGTTAACAGGTATAGAGCAATCTGGATTTATTGCAACTGTTACAAAGATCCAATTGTGAAGACCATAATCAGAATTAATTATCACAGAAAAAAAATTAAATCTGATGCTCACAATAGTGGATGTCTTAAATAGTACCAGTTGTGTTACTAACCACATTTCTAGTAGAGGAACTTTGAATTAAGAGTAATACTCTTAACACATAGCATACTCAGAAAAAGGAACCAAATGAAGAAAAAATTGGAGCAAAATGTGATTTATTCTACCTGTAAATTTGAATTAGTCTTTGCCTTATATTAATTACATGTAGAGGTGCTACAGTACTCCATTTTCCAATTTCTATTAGCTTTGAAAGACTTTTWAAAATGGAGTAATTCTATTGTTAAAAAATATATATATATATTTCCTGTAGCATCTCTTATTTCACTAAAACATGAACAACTAAAGAACTGAGAATTGTTTTGTTTCTAGAGTTTACACACTGAGTTTACATTACTTAAGTCTGTTGGAAACAARAAACATCACACTACCAGACTTCTTTGCTTGAAGATTAAGAAAGTATTCCTATTAAAGTATCCTTTACAGTATTTCCTTTTTTTTTCTGTAACTACTATACCAGAAACACAGATTAATTTTGTCATTAATGTGCGGACAGAAATGACACTGCAATGCAGCTTTTGTAAATGTTTATGAACACCTAGAAGCTCATATTAAAAGCCCCTAAAAAGAAAAAAAAAAAGTAGTTTACTGAATTTGGTATATATTTGGAAAAAYATGCATATTCCATTTCACTATTTTATTTCTTGTATCATTTGCTCCTGTGAATCTCAGACAAACCCTTGAAATGCCCTATGGAATGCTGARATTACAGCTGCTTGAACACCATTTGATTGCAAGCCATTCCAATTAATTAAAAAACTCTACGGATTCTGGTGAGACTATTTTTTTTTACTGAATCGCCATATCACAGTAATTTCCATTTACTTGTCTCTAGCACTTATTAAAATAYATAATATAACAATTTAGTTTCTGATTAGCACTGCCATGTCAGACCTTTGTCTGAGGGTCTGACTCATAAGTAATCAGGAGATAATAACTCTATGAGAGTCAGAAAGATCCTGTTAAATTGGTGCAAATGAGGAGAATCAGTCTACACTAGACTGGTCATTTAAAACAAGCTTCAAKTATTTTTCTTTTCAATTCTCTGAAGCTCCAAGGACAGCAGAAATCAGAAGACTAAAACTAGTTTCCATTATAGCATAATAAACATGAAAAATCTCCATATGTTGAATGAAAAGAAAACATTGGAAATCAAAAATTGCCAGAAATAAGAGCTGAAATTATTKAAACTTACTTGAGTATATTTAGAAATAGCAGTAATCTGTGTAGCTGAAAAAAATGTTCCATTATATTAAGGGAATGTATATATCTGCAAGAGTATGCTAACACTAACTCATTCCAGAATATGGAATCAAGTGCCACAGCTTGTAGAATCAGACATCACACAAAGTAAAATTCAATTTCCATAATGTCGKCATAGTCCAGGAAAAAAATCTAAAGAAATCAGAATTCTGCGATTTTTTTGTGTACTTATCTTGACATCAGTGAGAAAAAATGTTTATCATATCCTCTTCAGCATTTAGTTTAGAACTTAAGTATTTTTCCAAGAAGACTGAAAGGATATTTCCATGAATTTTTCAGTGTCTAAAAAATTAAACAGGAAGAACAGGGTTAATCTATTGATTAACAGTTAAACCAAGAAACTTCCTGCTTTCTAGGGGCTAGTAGCTAATGAATGCCTAATTAACTGTAAAAAATCATCCCCACAGGACTGATTCCRATGAACATTGCTCTTGTGATGAAGCTAAATTGGCCAAAGAGAATTTAAAGAATTAAATGAGATTCACAATAAATTAATGGAAAGTAGAGTGGTGGTGTCCTGCATTCAACAACTGAATAGGTTTCTGTAGAGGATGTGACAGAGTGTGTCGAAATTGAATAAATCATAATTTTTTATACTTCTGACTAAAATAATGTGTCAAGTGGTTCTCTGATGAATCCCTATGTGGCTTCAAGTATYTGTCTCTTTTACTCATATCAGAGCTCAGAGGTTGATTTTTGCCTTTGATCTAACTTCTACCAAATTCTTTGGACAGGACACAAAATGCATGTGAAAGTTCAAGTGTATGCTCCATCTTTGCAGGTTAAACATGCACCATCCTATTGAAAAGAATCTTTTGCTTTCATTCATATATATGAATATGTATACAACCACAGACAGGTATATTCTTCTGGAAACTTCAAGGTAAATGCCTACACTAGTATGGTCAAATAAAAACTAAAACTTTTTTTTCAGAATTTGATTACCTTGAGATGCCATTAAGACTTGTGTTGGGAAAATAAACACATGCTTCCTTTTCTAAGGGACAGGACTGAACTAAAGGCATCCTTTTTCTTCACAAAGCAGTGAAAAAGGACTGCGYAGTTACTCCTAGCATACACCAAAATATACATGATCAGGCAATACAAATCTAAAGACGCAAAAGAGACACAACTCTGGATGGACTGCAAACCTATTGGAATTTTATATACAGTAGCACCTTATGAAGCTACTTACAGTGTTTGGAAGTAGAGAGAGAACTGTAAGCATCAATCTTTCAAAAAAAGAAAATATACTTTTTGTAGGCATTTTGTTTTCTATTTCATATGTGGAATTTAAAAACTGATGTTGACAGAAAGATGTAGCTTTTAAAGACAGTTTTGTAGGTCTGCTAACTTCAAAGATTGATTAATTCAGGAATCAAAGAAATTAAAATATTGACTTAGTTTCTCAACATTTTGAAGAAGGTTGAATTTGAAGGTAAGAATACGAATTTCATAAATTTAAATTCAACTTCTGAGTATTTGAAAAACTGATAGTTAAAAATAAGATATTTTTAGTGAATTTTGATCTTCCCTTTACTCTGCATACTTCATTTAAGCAAGTAGGGATGGATGTAGTYATTATATAATTAGAGTCACGGAAAATACTTTAAAATAACATAATATAGTAAGCAAATTCTGAGAACTGTAGATRGACAAAGGTACATAAATATATTTAATGGTCAGTTTCTGCCTGGGGAAAAGAAATGTGAAGCAATGTGCAATGGAGTCAGGAGCTCAAAGGAAAAGAACAAAACTATTTTTTTCCTTGGAACACTGAGATGAAATACTACATCGTATTACTCAGCAGAACATTACCTTCATTAGACCAGTCTGGGCTCCTATGTGCAATGACAATGATGTTAGATGCTTTAGAAAATTCTAGTAGGGTTAGTGTTGCTGAAAAGATGAAAAACAAGCTTGAATAAAGACCACTGTTTTCTGCTCTACACATACATCATGGAAGAAACGTGTCTTCTTTAAAGACTATCAGATGGTTTTATCTATTGACTAGATCTTGGAGAAAGGAAGGGAGGGAAGTGCTTCAAACCATTCATGGAAGTGTATGGTACCGGCATCTGTGAGGCTTAGATTTGCTAGGGGATGTTGAGAAGCCTCTAAGGCTAAAGATCTATAGAGATGTTCTCTCACGTTCCCTGATGAYGAGGGTTCCTCTTCAACACCTTATCTTAGGTTTTCTGGAACTGAATGTCAGTGTATAAACTGGTCCTATGCTCTTGATGCTAAAAGTGAAGAGTTTCTACAAAACCACCATTGCTGAGACCTCAGTCATGTCTCTCTGCAATTTTTAACTTTCTGTTGAAATAAGGCTGAAATTTTGAAAMGTGCACAAACATTTTCACATAAATGATAGCCACGTATTATAAAATAGTTAATCACACTCAGACCTAAAACCAGGATCACTGCCTTTATGCCAAGTAATCTTTAACTTTATTCTCAAAATATAAAGTGTTTAGTTAAATAGGAAGACTTCTTTACTTAACTGTGTTATGCYGGTTTGATACAACATCATAAAGGACAATCTGCTTCAATACTATCTGCTTAATTTTCTAAAATTACAAATTATAAAATTTATCTCCAGAATAAAAATAGTCCACATACCCAAATACTGGAAATAATACACAGTGAAGTAAGAGAATTCTGAATTTTGTTAAAAATGGAGTTGAACAAGATTTTTTCCTCAATGCATTAATTAACTGACTACTATAACAACATCTGTTGRGTTTAGGAGAGGTTTTACCATTTCAGTTAAAATCCATGCTTTAAACTTTCCTCTTCTGCTCTGTTAAATACAAAACCTAAATTGACTGCCACCTCTATTTTTAGAAATTACTATAAGTCAATTCTTTAGCTGGTAATTGGCAGCATCTCTACCATATGAGCTCCCATGGCAGAAAAGGTTCAAAAATAGTTGAGACACATGCTCTGAGATATTTGAATCAAGAAGCACCTGATTCCAAAATCCTATTTGACATGTACCTTTTAATATCTAAATTTCATCTCAAAGTATTTTGTAGAACCTGAAATCAGTAAAAAGGTCTTTGTTTAACTTCATTCCTTAGTAATATAACACTGCACTGTCATGGCTTTGAATTAYGGTGCATTTATAAAAGTCAAACATCAGAAAAGAAAATTACTCTTCYCTGTGATCATAACATAAATTTTAAAGTGGAGCCAAATTTTATGGGATTGAAAATGATGTGGCTATTAATTTAACACAATGCTTTTGTAGAAATGCCAAATATACCATGCAGTCTGCCTGACTGCTGCCCTGTCACTCCTCTCCACCATCAATCACACTGGTTATCCCATTGTGTTATTTTTGATCTACTAACCTATTTCAGACTAGACTGCACAAACATACACTACACAGAACAGAAATAAATGTGATGTCATATAATAGAATCTCTCCTAGAAYGGTAACATTTCAGGAAATGTTTTATTATTTTACAAAAAGTTCTCAGTCAGCATATCAGGGATGTGCAGYGCAACACAGTAAAATAAATTAAAAGGTGGATAGCCATGCATAGAGAAACAAACAATTAGAAAAATCCTCTATGATGGTCAAAAAGAGAATTTTGGAAGTCAAATTCTGACTTATGACATTTTATATTATTTTTTTTTTTAAAGCAGTCTACAGTTTCACTGATTTGTTTTGTTTTATGGACACTGAAGGAAAAATAGCTGCCACTGAAAGATTAGAAATTGTCTTTAAAACATTAAGTAAACACATGAAAAGTGTACATGAAAAGTTGAACTACCAGCAAATCTAATTTAACATCACTGCTCTATTGTTTGTTGGTTTCTAATATGTACTTATAAATGTCAAAACACAACAGATCTCCTACAGGAAAGAAAACGGAAGGGCTCAGCTGCTCCTGAACAAGGCACTTTCTTAAGACTAATGCAATGCAACATCTCCCTTCATTCCTCGTTCAGTCTGTCAAAAACTTGGATCAGTGAGCTTTTCCTGGCCTGAGAAGTGAAGCTACACAGATAGGAAGAGAAGGTAGGGGAGAAGCTGGAAACTTTGAGCTAGGAAATTTAGGCCAGCAGCAAATTGCTACCTCCTTGCCCAGAGCAAGAATGACGCTGTGACTCAGAAAGGTGTCTGAMTTTTGATAGCTCTAGGGCATCTCATGAAATAATGCAGTTCAACTGCTGCACTTTCTATGCTTAATAAAGGCAATACAATGCTAGAATCAGTTATTGGGAGGAACTATAAAAAAGTTCAGGTTATTTTAAAATATATAGGGGACCATATCAATGTAAGTATCTGAAGGTAATTCTACCACAAGCCAGGTGAGTAGGCCTCGGCCTCCTGGACACAAAGATTCTAYAATCTTTCTTTCTTAGGGGAGAAAGACTGGCTCATTGGTAACCAAAGCCAAGGGCCCACAGGTGACATTAAYAGGGTTATTTATAGAATGAAGAGATGTGGGGCTGTTCACATAACTCTTTGCAGCTGTTGCTTAGTGTGTAAACAGCATCACTGTAACACTGAGGGAAGGGGAAACCTTTTGTTGTATGAAAACCAAAAAAACTCTGAGTTTGACACCAGTGTCTTTGGCGGGCTGAAGGAGAACACCTCTCCTGCCCCACTGTCCCTAAGGAAAGTCCCCCTTTTTGCCCATCCTTGGCACTGCTCTTCTTGCCCTGCTCTGCCTGTTCTGGATGGTAGGGCAGAGTGTGCCTTCAGCGAGTTTTCTGGTGACACAAAACTGTGTCTGCAACCAGGTGTCTCCAACCACAGCAGGGGGTAAGGTTTGCTAATGTCCATTCATTTTCTCTGTATCTKCTGGCTAGTCCCAACCTCTAGATGCTAAACTTTCAGAGTCTAGGAATCTTCTTTTTGTTGATTGAAGCCCATCAGGCCTCAGTCAGCAAAATGTAAAGCCTTGGTGAAAAGAGTCTTTTGAAGAAAACCTTCAACCCCCCCTACCCTGGCATAGATGAACAAACCCATGACAAAAGTGACTTTAAAAGTTGTATCATTTCCAACAGAGCCACTGCCCACAACCCTCTGGCTGCATCCATCTGGCCAGTGGCTCGTGCCCCAGACAGCCCACCCTCCAAAGCCAGGGCTCTGCAGGGTGGGGCTCGGGCTGCTGTGTGGGACTGTGTCCAAAGCCTCACAGGGCTCTGGGCACATCAGGGGCTACAAGTGCCCAAGTCCGAGGACTGTTCCATGCCAGTTCCAGTTCGTTTGGCTGTCGAGGGATGTCGGGTGTGGCCCTTTGTGACCCAGGTGCGTTGTGTCAGGGCCCTTGGTGATGCGGGACATGGTGGTGCCCAGAGGCCATTTTGACATGGCAGAGCCCCGCCCTGCCTGAGGGGTATCTAAGGGGCACAGAACCCTGGGGTGTTCAGTCCCAGGGGAGCCACTGTCTCAGGAGGAAGCAGCTCCCCTGAGAGCAGAGCACAATGGAGATGCTCACAGAGGAGGCAAACCCCAACTCCCCCCCCGCCACAGGTCTGTTGGGCCTGGGGATGAGGCCCTGGGTGACAGCCAGCCCTGGAAGGAGAGGGAACAGGGATGGGGCCGGAGGGCAGCTGCCTGGGGGCCAGGGCCTCTTAGCCCCTGATGTGCCAAGGCAGTCGCCTCCTTCCCCCACAGCTGGGGCACAGAGCCAGGCCCTGCCGTACACAGCCCCTGCTGGTCCCCAGACCTCTCCCCTGGGTGGTGGCTGCAAGAGCTCATAGAGGAGTGGGAGAGAACAATTAAGTGGGTAGAGCAGGACTGGGCCAGGGAGGAGGGAGAGGAGGAGCTCTCCATGGGCCAGGAACTGCACCACTGGGGAAATCTGTCCCAGTGGGAATCTGAGAGAYGCCAAGAGCTGTCCCAGCAGCTAGACATAGGAATCCAAGAGCTTTCCCAAGAAGAAGATGACAGTGACAAAGTGTTTCCCCAAGGCAAACACTCCATCCACCAAGAGCTATCCAAAGGGGAAGTCAGAGACGACCTAGAATTGTCCCAAAGTGGAGGTGGCAGTGACAATGAGGAGTCGCAGGACTGGGAGCGCATCRTGATCCACACTGTCTGGGTCAACCCCAAGTACCCACAGCTTCTGCAGGACCCTGACACTGCTCACCAGGACTCAACCAAGGCAGCAGCTTCTCCAGCCTTGGCTGAGCAGGGGAAGGCAGCAGGGGCACAGAGCCAGAGCCCTGCCCCGCACAGCCCCTGCTGCCCCCCAGGCCCCTCCGCTCCCCAGCCGGGAGCCCAGGCCCTCGGGCAGCGGCCGGCTCCCCCTGAGAAACGCCCGTCCCGCTTCAGGCGGGCGCTGCGGGCGCTGCGGGGGCTGTTCCGCTGCCCCTGCCTGAGGCCACAGCCGGACGAGCAGCGCCCGCTGCCCGCGCCAGGCCGGGCCCCGCGGGTGGCGGCTGCCCCGGAGCCTGCCCGGCGTCCTGAGGGAGCCACACGGGCTGCCTCTGCCTGGACGTGTCCCTCCAGGCCAAGCAGGACTGCCACACGAACCATTCTTCCATTACAATGAAAGTTGGTTTTGGAAACAGTAGTAGTAAGAAAAAAAAACCCCAAAAACCCAAAAAATAACCCCAAAAACCAAGAATAACAAGAATAGGAATAAGAATAAGAAGATGATGAAGAAATAGTAGTAATAAATAATAATAAGAAGAAAAAGAATAACAATAAAAATAGTAAGTTGAATAAGAATAATAAAAATAAGAATAAGAATATAAAGGAGAAGAAGAAATCGTAGTAGTAGTAAATGAAGAAGAAGATGATGAACAGGGAGAAATAATAGTGGTAAATTATAAGAAGAATAAGAAGTATAAGAAAAACAATAAGAAGAATAAGAAAAATAAGAATGACTAAGATGAAGAAAAAGATATAGTAGTAGTAGTGAAGAAGAAGAAGAAGAACACTAAGATGAAGAAGAAGATGAGATACTAGTAGTAGTAAATAATAATATCAAATTAAAATATACATCCACACATCATCTAGAATCACAGAATGAAGGGAAAGGCCTTAAAGATTATCTAGTACCAAGTTATTATCTTCTGCTCTCTCTCTCTCTCTCTCTCTCTCTCAGAGACCTCTTTCTTACTTCTTTCTCTCTACCTCCCCTTGTTAAATAAAATCCATTTTAAACAAAATCTGTCTGTTGTCGTCATATGCTCTCCTTTGCACCTTCACTTGGGCAGAGGCATCTCTCCCTAATGGGATTGTAACACTCGGGCAGGGTCCCTTCCAGCTGCAAGCATTCCATGATTCCGTCAGCTCCTCACTTCCCTTTTCTTCTTCCCTCTGCTTTGAGCTGGGAATGTGCTTGAAAATGTCCAGCACACAAACATTTGCTGTCTGCTCTGGGAGCCCGCACGGCTTCGGCACCTTGTCACCTGCACCTGCACAGCTCCCTTGGGAGACAGGGCAGAAACAGCACCCCAGGAGCCTCGGTAATTCCCCTCTGTGATCCATGGCACACAGTGCAGTGGCTGGAATTCCAGTTTCCAGGAAGGAAAAGATGTTCCTGCCCATTAAGGCAAAGCCCTGAAAGGGCTGAAACCCAAGTGGAGCAGGATCTTACAATGACATTTCACAACCAGCTTTCATAACTTAATCAAGGGTTGTTTTAGCACGTGGACTGGGAGAAATGGCGTGGTGAGGGTCTTTGGCTGGAGCTGCCACGGGTAYAGATAGACACTAAGAAAGAAACAGAGCAGGCAGAGAAATGCTGAAGRGAAAGGAGGACACAAACAACACTAAGCTGAGAAGGTGGCACTCTGAAAACCAAAGCAGAACTTACTGAAAAGGAATGGGACAGAAATAAAGAATTCTAAAACTTTTATTTACTATCCAAATAAAATTTCCTCCCTTCATCACAAACCTACTGATAACAACAAGTCATCCAGCATGGTTTTCAGAAAGTCCTTAGTTCTGAATGGATGTTGCRGGCTGCAGACACAATGGAACACGGAACGACATTTTTCCTCATTTTCCTCAGTAGAGGACATGATGAGGCACCCAGAAGAAAAGGGCAGCTTGCGTTCACCTTTCAATGGGACATGGAAGGGCAAAAAGGTCTCATAATCTCTGTAGCTGTTCCCACAGGGATGTGAAGGCTGATCCCAGACCCCAAGTGTCACATTAAAGGGTGTCTTCATGCAATGCTCGCTTGGTATTGAGGGGCAGCATGGCAATTTTATTCACTGGCTCTTCTCAGTGGTGTCAAGCAACAGGGCAAGAGGCAACAGGCAGAAACCGATGCATAGAAAGTTCCACCTGAATATGAGGAAGAACGTCTTCACTGTGCAGTGACTGTATAGTGGAACAGATTGCCCAGAGMAGTTGTGGAGTCTCCTTCACTGGAGATATTCAAGAGCCAACTGAATGCAGTCCTATGCCATGTGCTCTGGGATGGCCCTGCTTGAGCAGGGAGGTTGGTAGTCCCTTCCAACCTTACCCATTCTATGATTCTGTGATTCCTAAGGACTATAATTGAGTGTTTTGCCATTTTGTTTCTTTTTCTGATGCTAAAGATCAAAGTGATGTACAATTCACCAGAAACCTACTGAGTTTCTTTAAGCGGAAAAGATTTACTTCTGTTCTGAACATATTCTAAAGATTTTTGAGGAATTTGATTGTTAAGAGCAGTGATCTTGAAATGCAACTAGAAGAAGTACTTTCTGTTCACAGAGATTGTCAAGGCGAGAAGCTCAATAACAGCTCAAAAGTGAAGAGGGAAACTTGCCAAAAAATTGGATTGTTGGGTAGAAACAAGGGAGAGCATCCAGAAAGGAGGAAGTAATAGACTTGAAAAGGTAAAGAACATTAGATTGCATTTAGTTAAAAGCTATAAAATGATCTTGGTGCACTAAAGACTGAGAATTTTATGTTTTCTGCCTTTTTTTTTTTTTAACAAATACACAGTTCTCATGCAAGTATCTAATTTGGAAAGTTAACATTTTTCTTATAAAATATTTCATGTGGGAATATATTTGCCATGTTTAACTATATTAAATTCAGTATTTAAGTTATATCTTTTACTTGTTCAGGGTAAGTATGTTTCCCAGTTCTTCCAACATTTGAAATAAACTACCATAGCTGGTTTTAAATAAGGAGGATTTGGCGGTTATATGCAACTGACTGGAAGATTCCAAATTACTGTGCTTTGAGATCTCTTCAGAGTGACGCTGCACCTTCATCTCTCTCTCTCCAGTTGCAGCTGGTTCATTACATAGATATTTCACATACATGAAGCAGATTCATGCCACTGATAATTTGTGTGGGACTTGCAATTYATTGCAAGGTAAATTTAAAGTTCCTCATTCAGATTTTGTTTTAAACAAATTAGCTCTCCCTTCATCTCAAAGTGCTTCACCTCTTTATAATCCCATGTTACCTGCAGGCAGCCAAGACTGAGAGAAAATCAGTAACTGCACACTAGTAAATACTAGTMTGAAGTCCCAGTGTTAAACATGAACCACACTGATTTAGAATTATATTTGTATTTTATTTTAATTATCCTTTCAGACATAGCTATATAACTGTGTTGGGAACTGAATAAAATAGAATGTTACATAAAACAAAATTAATTCAGAATTTGTTTTTTCATTTTGTTGGGGTTTTTTTGTTTGTTATTAAATTGTCTCCTCTCCTACCTCTGCCCAGGGCTTTCTCTCCCTTTTTTTTTCCAGCAGAAGCAGTTCAACCCTTCTTTAAGACTCTGAGTTCAGCTGCATACGAATCAATTTAATTACCTGTGATTAGCTCCTCAGATGACACACTAATCCATTTGGATACCAACATCAGAAGGAAAAGAAAACAAACAAAGAAAACCCCACATAATCTGACCACTGTTTGAAGGGTTCATCCTTGAGCATGATAGACACACAGCCGAGTCCTGAGGAAAGTATTAGATCCTGTAACACCCAGTTCAGAAGACCAGAAAAAGTGCTCTTTTCACCTTAAAAAAAAGTTTAAACTATGGACTAAAATGGTGTTGAAAAGTCAGTTGTGGTCAAGGAGATTCATCTGCAAATGTTTTAGTGCTTACCATGAAAACATATTATCCATTGATCCAATCTGAAACAGAAAACATCACTAACTATACTGGAACTTCTTGAATGCTTAGAATTGTGTGATTTAGGATTTTTGTGCCTATATCCTAATTAAAAGGAATAATATGAATTAAAACCACACAAAAAGTTGGTTTGATTTTGTGGTTATTTTGGGTAGGATTTTTTGTTTTGTTTTTTTGAGGAGCAAAGTATAACAAGTATTATTGCCCTCTTTGAGATAGTCACAGCTATTGAAGACCTAAGCCTCTTGCTCAATAATTAGTATCATTCATTGTTTCAATTCTAGTATGCTCAATACATATCAATTCTAGTATGCTCAATACATATCAATTGAACAGTTTTCTGATAGTAGTAGTTTTATTCACAGGGTTAGCTACACTTCATGGAATTCTTCCCAATCACACAGTTTGTTTCAAAGGTCTTATTTTAACCACTAATATATTAGAGAAATCAGAGTTGTAATTTGTTTAAAAAAATCTTCATTTCATATAACAAATTTTGAAGTTATTGCAATGAATTTAAATAACTTTATATGTAAACAAAATAAAAAATCGATGGGTCTATCAGGTTTCTATTCACATCAGGAACTTAATCTCCACTAGCCTTTAACAGAAGCAGTAAATTGCCTTAAGGAAAAGAAAAAAACTTAGATTAAAGAAAAGCATACATATGGAAATAAATTATGCAGAAGGTTGAACTAATTGAATATTAAATTATCTCTTTTGATTTCATTATAAAGCCTTTTTTAAGCCTTTTTTAA
This sequence comes from Parotia lawesii, assembly GCA_003713295.1. Lineage (NCBI taxonomy): Eukaryota > Metazoa > Chordata > Aves > Passeriformes > Paradisaeidae > Parotia > Parotia lawesii. The sequence continues at coordinate 339,277 of RAHM01000287.1, read as the reverse complement.
GGAAAAAGTTAATTTATTTTTATTTATATTAATTCTTTATTTTACTGCAGATAACCAAGCTTGTTATCAACTAGCTGATTTTGTCTTGCTTTTTTCCTTTTTCAGATTTTCTTACAATACTGGGTCTACCAGACTTAGTTTTTAATTCATGCATTAGGTCATTCTGAACTATAAAAGAGTATTTTGAGACTCCTAGCAGAAGGCAAGAGTCCATATGTAACTGAGTCAATTTCCCAGAGAATTTGTGCAAGCTCTGTCCCTGGAGGTTTTAAAAGACTCACATGGATAAAGTCCTGAGCAATCTGGCCTGATGTCAGAGCTGACTCTACTTTAAACCTGAGACATCCAAAGATCTCTTCCAAACTRAATGACCCTATAAAAGAAATCTGAAAAAATCTAAACTATTACTTGGCTCAGCCATCTTCAGTTCATGACTAAACTTTTGTGTCAAAAAACCACATAWATACAAAAAAAAATCTTCAGTTGTGGTCAAAAAGCACTTCAATATTATTCTACTAACAACTGTAGCAAAGGAAATCCACACCAGTTACTGGAATGGTAGATTCCAGGTAATGGGATTTGGCTCCATATTTGTTTATATTTCATATATACAGGCAACTTTAATTATRCATATTTAGATTATGTCAATTTACCACAAGTCAAATATAGACTTGTTCAGCAAGTATTACAATTTCACCCCAAAATTTAAAAAAATATACAGTACTGTACTGCTTATACCAAAACTAACTAACTACAGTTAAAAATGAAAAATCCAAAACCAATCCACAAACACAATGAAACTCAGCAACAACAGTCTTCAAGAAGAAGGAAAAGGCAAAAAGTTTGTCTTTGCTTTGACAGAAGTAAATGTAAAGAGAAACTACCCTCATATGTGGCTAGTCATTCAGAATTGCTCAAAGCAGTGAAGGACTGTGAACAAAGCATACATAACACATTATTCTTCTCTCTAGAGCGTGATGGAAATTGATGCCTGACCTTTCCCCTAAGCAAGAGACAAGATTTAAAGTCTTCATATTAAATTTGGCATAGAAATTAAGATGAGGCAAATGGGAGAGAAAATAAAGAGCTATTTTCAGTGAACATATTAATGAAATCAACCTAATAAAACATAAATAAAATTCAATTATTTTTAATAGTTGCAGGTAGAAAAAGAAAGGAACTAGAAAGTTCTCAGAGTATAACAAAGCATCTTTGACGGAAGTAAATAATTAGAGAATCAGATATCTTTAAAATTACATAGAATCATGGAATCATTAAAGTTGGAAAAGACCCCTAAGAACATTGAGTCCCACCTTGGACTGAACATCATCGTGTCAACTAATCATTGCACTAAGTGCCAAGCCCAGTCGTTTCTTGACCACCTCCAGAGATGGTGACTCAACCACTTCCCTGGGCAGCCCATCCCAGTGCTTCACCATCCTTTCAGTGAAGAAGTGGTTCCTGATGTCCAGCTTGAACCTCAGTGCAGCCTGACCCCCACGTGTCTACACCTTCTTTCAGGCAGTTGTAGAGAGTGATAAGGTCGCCCCTGAGCCTCCTTTTCTCCAGGCCAAACACCCCCAGCTCCCTCAGCTGCTTCTCATCAGACCTGTGCTCCAGATCCTTCCCCAGCTCTGTTGCCCTTCTCTGCACTCRCTCCAGCCCCTCAATGCCTTTCTTGTAGTGAGAGGCCCAGAACTGAACACAGGATTTGAGATGTGGCCTCAGCAGTGCCGAGCACAGGGGGACAATCCCTGCCCTGGTCCTGCTGCCACACTATTGCTGATCCAGGCCAGGTGCCATTGGCCTTCCTGGCCCCCTGGGCACACCTGGCTCAGGCTCAGCTGCTGTCAAACAGCACCCCCAGGCCCTTTTCCTCCAGGCACCTTTCCAGCCACTCTTCCCCAAGCCTGTAGTGCTGCCTGGGGTTGTTGTGACCCAAGTGCAGGACCTGGCACTTGGACTTATTGAACTCCATACAACTGCCCTCAGCCCATAAATCCAACCTATCCAGATTCCTCTCCCAGATGGCACAGCTTGTCAAAGTAATTCACTTCCAAGAGTTCCTATAGTTTACTAACATTTGCAGCTGTCTCTATCAGGAAAAGTAATTCAGAACTTGGACATAAAATCCTCAACAGTAATGTTTTTGGTGAGGATGGTTGTTGCACTGCCTACAGTTACGTAGGAAGTTATGTGCGGCAGACAAACTCTTTCTCTCTGTTGATCACAACTGACGATATCTTGAAGTTGATGAATATATCCTGCCACAGAAAATCAGCTTTTAAACCCTTTCTTGAGTTTCTGAGCCCAGGAACATCTAACAATTTGCTGTCCAGTGATGGGTAACTACCTTACCCTGTTTCATCTTTCCTCTTGTACATCTATACAGAAGGAAGGAAATGGGAAAAAGGCTCAAAAGTACTATGGAATCTGAATTTCTTTCTCATCTAACTTGTAGTGAAAGACTGACTCACGTAGAACAACTAAAACCAACCACTGAATCAAGCAGAAAAAGTGATTAATTCTGGAGACTTAGCACATTACTTCAATATTTTCCTTGGATCTCATGAGTTACCAGAAAGAAAAATTTGAGATGTTTCAAACAAACAATATTTTTATAGTGAGAAAGCAACTCTTTTGAATGGTCTTGTTCAAGCACAGTTGGAAATGAATAAATGATACTCCCTAGTGAAAGCAGTAGCATTTGTAGGTATGAGCCATCATAGATCCTGCATGCAACATCTACTGCAGAGCCGGTGTGGACAGCAGCATTTTAACATGACTGTCTTCAATACCAGACACACACAAAACATGCTGGCTTTGTACATGGATGAGTATCAGCTACTTTGAAATGCAAAGGTTTTTTACACATGCATTACTTAGCAGTGACAAACTGAAACACAGTCATGAATGAATAAAGCAGTCCAGCTAGTTAAATATGCATAAAATTTCATTTTTTTTCAGTTTCCCTGAATTACAGATAGCACGACACTAGCCAGATGATAATAGGACAGCTGCTTTTTCATGGAGTGTTGTGAAAGAGGGCTAACATCTTCTCTAGGCATTGTAAAAGTGTAATCACACTGGGATTCAGTCACTTACATTCTGAAAATTGTCCACTAGTTTCTTTTTTTTTTTTTTTTGGTGCAAGTGTGTGGGCAATGACCTTGCATTTTGATGTACTGTTGAGCAAACTCTTAGTGATAAATTTTTATGTTGATAAACARCACCCTGTCCAAACTATTTTTTGTTACGGCATCTCATTATCTTTATGTCATTGCACAGACTTATGATAATTTAACTCGGAATTATAAGAAAAAAAGTTCAGATAACAGTAACAGTGGCTATTTCAAGGGAGCCAATAAAACGTATTAATTTATTAATATGTTTGTCATAAACTTGTTTACTTTGAAAATTTGAGAAAAAGAAGTAAGAAGTGTTTTCCCTAATCTCAAATATTACATATTACTTTTAAGTGAATTTTATCGTATATATTTCAAATGTATAGAGAAAAAATATTATAATTTTTCTTTCTTTCTTTTCTAAATTTTCTTATCTTTCTCTTCTTTCTTTTCTAAAGTTATTATAATTTTAAAAAATAAGCCATCCTATTTTATCATTCCTAATCAGCAGAAGAGATTTGTTCCTTCTCTCCGTGACATGAGAGATATTTCTCACAATAAAAATGTATTTTCTGRCAAACATGGTTTGCCATGGGATGTTTTACAGATTTTCTGTAGTTTTAAGCTTCCTGCTTCATCCATTAATAGTACCATTTTGCTAAAAATTCGCAGGAAGTAGTACACTAGAAAATGAAAGCATGCCTATTTGTAAACTTATACCAGCTAGCATTTCTGCTGAATAATTGTTTCAAAGAATGTTTATTACCGAACTAGAATGTTTTGTTACTGACTCTTATTCAATTTCCTAGAAAAATACAAAGTTTAAAATTTTGTTTTGTCTCTCGAATAACAAAAATAGAAATTGTATTTAAAACCCTGGCAATGGCAAAAATAAACATACAATACAAAAGAAGTTATTTTTTTGCAGAGTGTGTGAAGTGCCTGGCACAGTTAGCAGAATGAAAACAATGCTCCCACTGGCCTCCATGCTGGCCTGCCCCTTGTGAACCCATGAGCTATGCATTAGTCACTTCTAGAAATGGCAGCTTGAGTCCTTCTCGTACCTGGCTCAGATTGTTTGATTAGAAAGGGCTCAGAGGTTAGCACTATTGTTCCATGTTTTCCCTCCTCTTTTTCTGTGCTGCACCCCAGCTGTCAGCTGTGCGAAAGCTTAACAGTGCCGCCATAGGCTCCACGATCTGTAGGAAGGAACTGAGCCTTCCCTCACAGCACAGTTATCTCTACACACATATATAGGGATTTTGCATTATTCTTCCCTGTCTGTCTGTTTTGCCTTCGGAATTCACTCTGGGTTATACCACCAATGGCATTCAGCAGAAAATTTGGAATTCAAGACCAAGTCTACCTTGTACTTTTTTTTAAAATAGTGTTAACAATAGCTTTACTGCTGGCTGCTCTCTTGTGGTCTGACCAAACCGTGTATGTTGCTAGTTTTAAAATAGTATTAACAATAGCTTTACTGCTGTCTGCTCTGTTTTGATCTGACCAAACCGTGTATGTTGCTAGTTTTATTAAAAATTTGTGCATGTTATGGCCTGCTCTTTTATTTTTAATATCCCAAAGTCACTGTCTTTGTTTTACTTGCTATAACAAACCTCACTAAAAAAAATAAAAATACTGAATTATACAAAAATGTTCGAAGATAGAATGTCCAGCATTAGCAAATTAATTTTCCCATAAGAAAAATAGTATGTTCCTAGTATTAATAAGCATATTAACTATGCTTAAAAGTGAGGCAGGAAGGCAATGGTAAAATACAATGGTGAATGTTAAATATGCTCAATTTTTCATGCAGCTTCACACATGCCTCATTTATTGTCTCATGTTTCAGTAGACTTTCAACATATTTGTAGTCTTCAAGAGATACTTAATCTTACTGTGAAAGAAACTGAAAATTCTGAACATGTACCAAGCAAGTTTAACTAACGCTGCTTGCAGGTAGGTCAGATTTTAGAACCTGACATGACAATAGCTCCAGGTGTTTTCTTGATATGTTGCAACTCCACATTAGAGCAATTCAGAGCTACCAGCCTAAACATGCCACAGTTTCCACTGGAAGACATGATGAGTATGTTTAGGGAAATTCTTATCTGGAAAAATCGAGGGTCTGCAGCATGTACATATAACCTTTAGGAGGTTTTCCTAAATTTGTTAAAAAGACGCTGTTTAGAAAAAAGTCCTGAAGGCAATTCAACTGCACACAGTCCTGAGCAACCTGCTGTAGCTACCATTGCTTGAACYGCAGGGGTTGTCCTAGATGATATTAAGAGCTGACTTCCAACCTAAATGACTCTGTAATCAAAACTGGAATTGTCAATCGGAAGTATTTTAATTGGAATTAAAATAAATTTAAAAGAGAGTAAAAACTGCTCCTTTTTGGCAATAATGAAAAAGAGTCATTTGTGGAAGAGGGCTAATCCACTAAATGAATTTTCAAATCACTTCAACACAATTGTCTGCTTTGCATCTGTACAACCAACAATTTCCTCAAATGAGTAATGCATTCAGAGCAAGGTGATGAAATTACATCTCTCAACTAACAYAACTGTGTTTTAATCTACCATTACAGCAGTCTGATATTTCTTCTTATAGTTGCAAAAAAAAACTTTGAAAAAAAATTATAAAAATACAAATCTTACAAGAGCTTGTGTATCCTGCTTTTGAAGTAAAGACCGTAACAGCTAAAACAAGCCTGAGCAAGAATGGCTGAAGAATTCAGGACTTCAATCTAAAGGACAACCTCTTCTTTTCAGGCTAAGTTGGTTATATCTGTGTATGCAGCACTGGTAGCACTTTCTCTGTCCTTCAGGAAGAGCAAGTCAGGAAGTATTTTAATAGGACAGATTTAATCAATTTTCATTTCCTCTATAACAACAAAATATATTCTAATGGACAGAACTTATTTTCACAGCTATTATTTCTATATTTTTATAATATTTCACAACTGAGTACACTTAAATAAAAAAGACAAATACATCAGATGGCCATTACTTGTCCTTGAGGGTTTTTTGCCTTCTTATTCTCCACAGTCATTATTAGACATAAAATTGACAGGATAATATTCAAATAAATAAATCTTCTGCAACAGTGATTTCTGATCAGAGGTCACTGTTTTAAATGTTTTAGGCCGTTTGCCAACAGATGCCAATCAGTAAAACAATCACTAATGGTTCCCCAGGGAAAATAGGGACTGTGGAAGAAAGGAGTCATCCTAAGCAGCTACTAAAACTCAATGACCGAACTATGTAAGAATATCTATTACTGTCCTTTTGGCTTCAGATTTTGTTTTGTCTCCTTTACTACCATTAGTCATTTCTTAATATATATTGCACACTATAAAACATTGACCCTTTGCTAAAACACAGACAGTCCTTTCACATACTGAAAGGTATTATTCACAATCTCACAGGACTCTGAAAAGTATCAGGATGGATCCTAGCARCAACAAAAGGTCATACAACTATTTTTAAAATGCCAGCCATCCTGTTCATAAATGCTTGCAGGACAAGTAACAGTTACTGCTTTCATAGTGTCTCCAAAATAAGTAATGTGTCACAAAGGATTTATGCTTGAGATGCAATCATTCCTTACTGCCCAAATCCTCCAGTGGAACAGAATTATATTTCTTTCTTTCTTTACAGTATAGTCTCCCCACTACGCCTTGGTACACAATCCTCATATTTGCTGTTCATCTGACATACTGAATAGCATCCTTAGCTTGTAAAAGCAGAGTAGAGACCATTGGAGCCAAGCCATCCCCATGGCCAAGCACTGTTTAAGCAAACTAGCAAAACTTGGTGTTCTTTCCAGCAAGAATATTATTCAGCCTTTTTCAAATGAAAACTGTACATTGAAAATTACTTCATAGCAGTGCAACACATAAAATATTCTGTAGCTAAATAAATATGCAGTATTGTAAAATATTATTCTTCCTAAAAAATCCAATGCTTCCCACATAGTGTTGACATAAACAAGCAAACAGAAAAAGAAAAAAAAAAAAAAAAACAAAAAACCCCCCAAAAAACAAACCTCAGGGTCAAAACCATATTCTAAAGGAACCCTCTAATTTCCTTAATGTGTAGAAATTTACAAAATAAGTTGATTCTTCACGCCTACTTTCTTCCAGTATCTCTTGATTCACAAAGAGCAAGTCAGGCCTTTTCACCTAGCAACAATCAAATGGAGGTTTACCTTCATAAACTAAGAAAGAAGTTGAGGATCATACCAAAACTGGTGTAAATGGCTTTGTCAGAATTACTGCAGGATGGGGATATGGATGCTTTTGATGTCTAAATGAGTTGCTAAAGGACACTAATTGCTCTTCTGACATCCTGGTGACATGTAGTAATAGCAAGCTGTAAAAACTTTCTGTGGATTATTTCAGAAGGCCTCGCAGTTGTCTCCAATAGACAGTGAAAGTTCAGGACAAAGAGTGCAAGTGTTGAAGAAGGAGGCAGAGCATTTACACAGTCCTTGCATCTCTAGATCATCTAGGCCTTTCTCCCAGCAGGGATAAGAAGAAATCATTCCTCTCAGTTGAACCCATTACTGTATTGCTTTTGAAGGTTTTCTATCTTTGAAAGAACTATGCAAATTAGAAAGCAAGTAACCCCCTCCTCCACTGACACACAACTATATCTTGCAGAGTAATTAGGAAAAATCCAAGGAAGTGGATGCACTTAGTTAATTAATTCTTCAACTATGAAGAGGAAGCTTTAACATTAAAAATTAAACAGTGATCTCTACTACACATTTAAATGGGGAGGAATAACCATCATTAAATCAAAACAAAACAGGTACAAAAAGAAAACTGGAACAACTTTTATTCTTAGGATAAAACCCAGAAGAATATTAGTGTTAATAAAATCAATATAGAATTAATTAATAGATCACAGTATAAGAAAGTTGCCTGAGAATGAAACAAGGATTTCTGTTTATCTCTGTTGTGGTTTTAACTTTAAAGATTCAGCCTCATCTTTTTCTCTCTTCTCCCTCAAAAAGAAAAATATTTCACAGAGTTTTTGCCATTCAGCCCCACAGCTACAACCATAAACTAGGCTGCGTATTTATGTGCCAATTCAAAATGAGTTTTTTGAAACAATCCTCATAAGAAGCAAGGTTCACTTCTTAATCAGGTCATGATGCAAAAATAATTCCGTTCCCCAGTGCAATAAGAAAGGTACACACATATTTGCTTAGGACTGATATTCACTATACTTTTTATTGCTGTCACCAGAGAGATAGGAAAAAAGTTTTGATAGTAATAACAGTAGTCTTGATCGTTCCAGTTTAAAAAGTCATTGCTCATGGAAGTTAATCTTGTACATCAAATAGACATAGTCTCTAAATATTATTTCAGGTTCTGCATAACCACACAACAAGCCACAAGTCTCATCAATTAATAATGGAAAACTAACATTCTGTAACAGAGTGAAAACAACAGCTAGGAGCCATTAATATCAATTGACATAAACTCCTATGGTTTACAAGAAGCATATCCTTCAATTGCTGTAATTGCTTTGCTCCAAGCTCACAGTACCTGGAGCACGGTATATGCGAGTGCTCTGCTTATAAATTGTATAAGAAAAACAACAACAGGTATATTAATTTATTTTTGAACCATCTTATTACTATTCATTGAACACCAGATCCAATATGACATCCATTAACTAATTACCTTTTGACAAGAAGCCAAAAGGAAAATACTTAGGCAACCAAAACACAAGCAGAATTAAAACCAGAATGGAATTACCGAAAGCGAGATACTAAGAAGAATMGGACTATTTATGTAGTACTACACAATTACGACACCAAATCTCACCTGTAAGGCTTAAAAAAAATAAATAAAAAATACAAACACTCAAATACAGGGTACCAGGTCTCTGCTAAGCCTCAGCACTTAATTATGTGCAATTTCTCAAAGTGTTTTGCCATGTAAACTGGATTTTATATATATATAWAAATAAATAAATACGTTCTGTAAAATAGTGACAATTCAATGATTAAGCACAAATGAGTAAACTTAATTCAAAAATTCTTCCTAGATGCAAAGTGTTCTTATACTGTCTTGATTTACTTATATTCCTTAATTTTTTTATAACGACATTGTTGAGTTCTCATTATGACATTACTCATGAGGTGCAAAATCTTGTCTTTGTTGATGTTAAGGACAATATTGCACAGATATGTTTCTTTTCCACTTAAAAAAAAAGTCAAAAAACAGCAACTGTCCTTTAATGCAGAGATATTCTTTATACATCTGTTATTATTATCTAAAATATACTTATTATTTCAGGAGCAATAAATCCTAAAAATTCATGGATGGCTATAATTTAGAAAAATATCTTCATATAGTTCTTAAAGAACAAGTATTTGAGATTTTAGTGTATATTTCCAGTCTGTTCCTCTGAATTCCACTACTTTTTTAACAAAAAACTCTTGAATTGTTTTTACCTCACTAAAATTAATATTTTGCTTCCACAAAAACATAATAAAATTCAATGATACCATCCCAGTGTCAGTCTTTACTACCTTATTTTCATAATATTGATCTTTCATCCAAGTACAACAAGAACCACCCATATTGAGTAATAAAAGCTAAGGTACAAAAATACTAGACCTTAAAAAGAGAAGTAATCTTCTGCTACACGAGAAAATACGAATCTAGACTCAATTCTCATCATAATGATGTGATGAATCTCATACATATCCCAAAATCCCATCACTGGAAAGATTTTCCTCCCAGCTAAATCATTCCATCATAGAATAAATTCGATCTAGAAAAGAAAATTTCTATTCACAACAGCAGAACTGAACACAGAATGTTAAGTGACTCATAATGCAAAATAATCTGTAGAAAAGCAGAAAACTAGAGTCAGTAATAACAACTCTCACCGCTTTTGATACAAGGCAACCAGACTGTTATTAGGCAATCTGAGTGTGAAAAAAGAAAATACAATAATACTGCCTGAATGTACTGATCAGCTCATAATTGTTTTATGTAATAAAATCTCTTTTCATACTTTTTCCCACATTTTCCCTTTTACCACATTTGAAAAAAAAAAAAAAGGAAAAGAAAAAAAATTCCCAAACCTTCCTTTCTTTTGTCTACTCAGCAKCCTTGGAAAAAACCACCAGATGGCAATGCAGTGTTCAAGTATTTCGTTTAACATATATGTTATAGAGAAAAAAGTCTATATGCATCAGCATGAGGCTCTCTTTCCTAACCTACTTCCTCTTTGATGAATATTAAATAATTCATAAGCCAAAACTCTATTCACCACAAGTAAGTGATCAAATACCATTCAACCTGTAAAGAAGAGACTTTTAGAAATCTAAGTTTCTATGGATGTAAAACCACATGACTAAAAAAAAAAAAAAATCAACAATTTAGTTCAAACTACGAAACTGGATAATTTCAGGAAAAATCACTGAAAGGAAAACATTTAGAAATGCATTACCATAAAGATCCCAAAACACTACCAAGGACTGAACGGAACTCCTCAAAAAGTAAACCTACAACTTTTTAGGCATATCACAAATGTATATGTAGTTTGGTTTCAAGCTAAGAAACAGGCYTTAATTTCTATATTTTTGAAGTTTAAGTCAATTCCAGTAAAAATCAATTCCTGTAAAACTATGTGCTGAACGAATCAAAATATGTAGGCTTTAAGTATTTATTCTTCCTTTGCATCAAGCAGATCACAGTGATCAGACAGAAAGAAAGATGCTTCAAGATTTTGAAGGAGCTCAGTAGTAGTGCAAGAGTCAGCTTTCCATTTAGCAGATCTTATCTGAGATCTATTATGTGCCAAATCAAAGTTCCTCTTTGCAGTTACTGTTGCAGGCTCTGAAGTCTCTCCGGTTCAGGGAGACTTCCCCGACTACCTGAAACACGCAATGAAACATGAYATCCACTGTGAAGTTAGTGGTTGGAACAGGGAAGCCTACAGCAAAGAATCCTTTCTTTCTTGAGAAGGCATTAGAAATTGTAGGTGTTGTATGGTCAAGTATAATTGACAGGAGAAGTTAAGGTGTGCTTAAGTCTTTTGCATACATGGATTAGGAAGAAGTTTGTAGCATCATCAGTACATAGTAATGGAATTGTTGCTACAACTGCTCACCCATCTATTCTCATGTAATGAGCACAGTCATCACGTGCTCTCAATGCAAAAGAAATCCAATATATATTAAAGAGTAGCTTGAAACTGTTCAGAACTTATTTAAAATATTAACTTGGAAAAAAAAGGAAGTATCTTCTGTCAGATAGAAACACAATCATACAAGATAAAGTGTTAAACAGGTAAATTGAAAAGCTGTGAGCAAACTAATTTAAAATATGTTTTCTAGCTAATGTAATAAATATTTGATTAATACTGTTCCCTTTAYTCCCCATATTATTAAATTTAACTGATTCATAGCACATAGTGTAGAAAGATTCAAAGACTACCTTTAAGTAATTTAAGTGCTTTGTATAAGGACCGCTCTCAAGATCAGAGATCTAATCCAATGCAGCACAACCTAAGATTTCTTCTGTTGTAAAGTCTTTTTAACCTTCTTTTCAAACAAACAAATTGATTCTATATTGATTCTAATTGTTTTCACACATAGCTAATTATTTGATATAACTTCAGTCCTGAAAGCCAATAGACAGTCAGAATTGCTATGTATTTTTTAAAAAACTACTTTCTGAAGGTAGGTTTTCATGTTCGTGAAAAATCAGAGAAGTGGTTGGGAATGTATCTCTACCAGATGGAGAAACTCATACTTTTATTGATCACTCTCTTTTTAGCACAGCWAATAAATAAACTTAGAAAAGAGGTGACATACTTTAGCAGGAAAAACTCAGCTGACAATATTGCAAAGACATATTTTCAATGACAGATCTCTTTTTAATATCAAATACTGAATATATAAAATAAACATAAAACACATAATAATATATATTTAATAAATATATTTAAAATATGTAATATGTATGAAAATTTATAAACTGAATAAATAAATACATAAAGAGCACAAGACCTGTGTTTTTTAGGTTTGGTCATTATAAATAGGCTCAACAAAAGTGAATTAGAAGGAATAAGTCCCAATTAGAACAACTATTTAGCATAGCAATGCAACAGCTTCTTCAACTTTATTACATTCCTGTAATTTATAACAGAGAAGGAAGTAAAGAAAAGCAATACATCTCAAAAAGGTGGATACTGCAATCCATATTTATAACAATTCATAAGTATAAAAATATTACTTTTTTTTCTTTTTTTTTTTTCTTTTTTTTTCTTGCTAGTCACTTTGCTTTCATGGTGACATTTCAAGGAAAAAATGCACTCACAAGTAGAATTGACTGAAGAGATGTAAACCATGCCCTCACCATGCTCTGCCTCTGGTTAATGTAAAACTTAACTTCCACTTTCCAAGTAGATTTTTTTTTCCGACTTCCAATTATGAGTTGCACTAACTTTAGGAAACCATCTATATTTTCACAGTACAGGTGAGTCAATCTTATTTTGTTAAAACTTCTGTTAAAGTAAATAAGGTTTTCCTTGTAGAAACACTTCAGGATTGCAAAAATAGCCCTCCTGAGCACCCAAGGGAGGTAAAAAAAAACAAACCAAGCCAAACCAAATCAAACTAAACTACAACAAAAGCAAACCAAGAAGCACTACACGTTACTGCATTCCACCTACCACTTAAGAAGTTCTTCAAATCCAAAATCACAAAGCAACACGGCCAAAGGCAGAAGGATCTGAGATTTCAGTAAATCAGACATTTCTCCTTTGCACACACAGTATAACAAATTGCCCCCTTGGTGATACATCTAACTGAGGCTTTATACAGGAGAAGCAGATCTCATGCAAAAACATCAAGGCCCCATGTTACAGTAAGGTATGATCCAAAAATTTCCATTATAGTTTTTCCTTTTTATTACAGTATCAGGATGAAAATACATTCTATATATCTTGAAACATTTTGGGTTTTTTGGGTTTTTTTTGCTGGACAGCAATTATATTACTTTCCCAAATATAAATTAAATTGTATATTTACCATTTTTTCCTTGCATTGGTTAATCAGATGAAAAGGATACAGGCAAAAAATTATGAAATAAAATGCAAAGACAATGCAAGTTCTTATAATTGTCACTTTYAAGTAACAGGTGTTGGCTGGACTTTTATTAGTTCCTTAAAAATAGATGTCTATGTAAAATTTACTTTAAGATGATCAGTAATGTTTCTACTAAATTTGGATTAGGAGGCCTTGACTTAAAACTTACAAGTATTAAATCTTAAACAGAACAATCTTAGCCAGACACATTCAAAGGATATCTAAATGGTCTATCTAGGCGACAGCATCCTATAAACACATCAACCCATTGCCAGATCCTTTGCTCTGCACACAGTCTGTGTATTTCAGTTTTCTTGAGTTTAAATAACCCCAAATATACTTTAATCTCAAGTTTTCATTGAGGAATACCTTACTTTGTAGTAGTACRCCATATTTGCCTTCCCTACATCAACATTTCTAACTACTAAAATATTGGAGACATAATCTGTTTCAATCTGTTGTTACAAATATAATCCATTGAAAATGCAAGGTATAATTTAAGATGTTGCCAAAAATGTATAAAGAGCTGTGTTTTCCCAAAGTACCAGTTTACAACTTCTACCAACCAGAACACAAAAATAAATCAGAGACAGACTTCTGGAACAGCACAACAAAAGCTACCTAAAACACTCCAATGCCAAAAGGAAACTTACAACTAACAACAAACTTAATTAACTAATTCAATCAACATGGGATTAAGACTTTCATTAACCCACCAACATGGAATAAAGACTTTCATTAAGGATTTAGTTTTCCTTAGTGCAATACAGCAAGATAGGCTGCAGAAGTAGTATTCTATTTTTTTCATTATCCAATGAAAAGCTAAAGAGAGTAAAATTAGAATTTCAGGGTGAGACAGAGAAAAAATGAGTCCAAAACTACCCAACTATCTGAGTACTGACTATTTTTCTTTGCTTAATTAAACTGTTCAACCACATATTAGGTATACCTTTCAAAAACACATTTTGCTGTTCACTTTTCATGGTTATTAAATTTAATGTGTTTGATCTATTTGATGTTGCTTAAACCCAAACTCTACAATCTTAATTTCCCAAAGTATATAGTAAAACAGATAAATCCAGTAAACCAACAACACTGATTGCAACATAGTCTTTTAAGTAAGTTAAAAAGTTCTGGGAATAATTTTCCTTAAGCAGATGAATGGTTATATTCGTTTCACATTATATATCTGATTCTTTTTTTCATCAAGTCCACATGACACAATAGTCTAAAAATATATAGAAGCTGCCAACTCTTTCTGCTGCAGAATTTGAAATCCTCTTAACTATATTCCAAACCACCATAACAACATTCTTGTACATACTTGCAAACATTAAGCACTTCCTTCCAAGCCACATTGTAACCATAGAGAAAGATTTACTTACCTGATCCCCGTTTGGTTACAACCTTTAAGCTCTGAGTCAGAGTAGCATACAAGAGAATCAAGTTGGGAATAGGAGCTTTCATCTTCTGTCTTTCCGTGGCTGCTTCCTGCAGTACCACAAAAAAGAAAGAAACATTGGTTGTACATTGGTGCAGAAAAAACCTTGAAGTAAAAAATCATGATACCGACATTGTGGAAAGCTAAATACTGGTTTTGTGATCAATTTAAGGCACTAAAAATGTTTTGTTCTTTCTTTAAAAAGGTATGTAAACTAAAATCACCATAAAACAAACACATGCACACACTACATTAACCCTGGAACTTAAGCTACAATTTTGTCTACACAAAATTGTTGAAAATTCATTGAGTCTCTGCTAAAACTTTAAAACAGATCTCCTGAAACATCTATTTATCTCTTTTTATCATATAACCTTTTCCATCCACCAACAGGAAAAACAAAATAATGCCCTTCTTCATTAGTTTTACTCTTATTTATTAATACCACAAATTGAGCATAAGATTCACAATAAAATGAACATTTGATTTAAAAAAACGTGATCATCTTCTTAGGAACAGAGAAAGGGGAAAAATAAGAGCGCATCAAAGTAACCAGCAGAGACACTTGTAACTTCCTTTTAGGTTATCAAGTTCTCATGCAAGTTCAAACTAACATATTCACTGCACTAAATCAGGAGTGAATGMTAATTAGGATGGAGATAAGCAGAGCACAGACTGTGTGTTAGCCTTCACCTCCAACATGCGAATAAAAGCTTTGCATTTCTATTTACTTACTCTGGGGATTAAGTGGTATGAGCTTCTGGTGAAAGTGGGGGCTAAACATTTTGTTAATTCCTCATATAAGGAAGAAGGTGTCATCTAGTCATGGTGATTATCAACTTTCTTCAAGATAGGTTGATAGGGCTAACACCTCCTCTTTCAGTGTGTTGAAAGAGGAAAGAGAGGACAAATSTGCCTATTTAAGCTAGACAGCAGCCTATCTATGCCATTTACATTAATGAGAGTAGCTTACACAAAAATATTCTTGTCTAATGGGGATGAGAAAGGGCTGGGATCAATGGTTCTTTAATATTGTAACTAAGACCCAGATTAAACCAATGTGGTTTTGATATTGACCTCTTTTAATCACAGCACTGGACAGCAACTGAAAAAATTCTCGGAAGGTAGCACAATTTTGATTTCTAAAGAGACTCTGAATCTTTGTCACTTTCACTGATAATCAGGTTACTGAGTACCGAAGACATTTTTTGAAAGCAGTATCTTAAAATATCTTCATCTTAGAAGAGAATAGGTTAGAAATAAGAAACAGTAGGGGTGTAAAAAAAGACATTATGGGAAGAATTGCTTAAAAAATTATGACCTCATATATAATCCATATTAAAGCTTTACATTGCAAGACATTTCAGAACTAAGCACAAAGCTACTGCATTCATTATTATGAATTTAATAAAGATGAGGGAATGCGATAATATATTTTGACAACAGTTCGTGATATCTTATTTTTTATAACACTATTTGTACTCACAGACAAATACACAAATGTTTGTTCATTCACTGTCCTTAACAAGTGTCAGCATTTTAGCATCACAGTGAAAGACTTTCATTTGCCTACATTCATATGCTACTTCAGAAAATTTAGGAAACTTAGAAATTAAATATGASATATGGGATTGCTAGGAGGTTAATCAGTGTAATGCTAACATTTTTAGTTAAGTTTAAAATTTAACAAAATAGCATGACCACTGGCAGTTATAAATAATACAGATCTTTATAAATTTAGAAGCTAGCAATAAAGGTTAATTTTCCAGGGGCACAGTGAGTAGATACCACAATGTGTAATGCCACATTTTACTGCAGAGCTTAGTCAAGTTTTCTGAAATCAAAATCTCATTTCTCAGTCACTGCACTAACTGATGCCGCAGGAAATCCTGAAGCTGATATCTTCAGCCTCCAGGGTACTAGCAAGAGTCAGCTCCTTGCTCTGTGTGAGCCTAATAAATATTGCCCAAAGAACCACAGGACCTTACTATGCAATTACAAATCCAGTAAATAGGTTCTGACAGTGAAAGCATATCCAAACACATCCTTTTTGACCATACATCAAAAGATAATATTGCTGATCACTGTGAACAAATGCAAATATATACATATATTTGCATATGTATGYGTATGCATGTATTCATTTGTATTTATAGATATTTTTGTAGGGAAACCATGGAGTAGCTATAAAGATTGATTCTATCAAAGCAAGCCTCAGTAAATACAATAATATCAATAGGAAACTGTTCAGTAAATTAAAATCTTTTGGTCCATGCATATATCACAAATTTAAGTTGTCAAGTCAACAAGGAGAACCATTATTAAAATAATATAGCAGAAATTGCATTTCAAACATGTCCATAGAAGCCATTCTCATGGACAYGTATTCTCAGAGATTCAGGTCTAACTTAAAGGCGTAAGCAACACTGTCTGCTGCCTACATGGCTTGTGGTAAATCCTTAGAAAATAAAGTCTGCTACTGTCTTTGGAAATACCAGAAAGAACTTACTACTAAAGGGAAAAAAGAAGGGAGGGATGACTCCCAATAGCAGCCACTGCCTCCATACAGCAATATGAGCAACAAATCAGGTCTTATATAGGCTGTCCCCAGAGTCTTCCAACCCTTCTGTTTATACTCCTTTTTATGAAGAAGAAGTATTTCTAGTCTTTTCTTCATTTTAAAAATCAAATGCTCAACCACAGGAAATGCAAAGAAGTAAAGATCAGTTTATTGGAGCTGGTGCCTCACGGCTCTGGAAGTTGTCTGGGCGGTTGGAAAATCTGCCTCATGTTATTCATATGAGCGATTCAAAACAGATATTTAACATCTCTTGTCCCTTGTTCCGGGTGAATGCCTCGGAAATTGACTATTCTAGAAAATGTCACCCTTGTGAAATTGGTTGTGAAAACAAAATAAGCAAGTCAGAAGAAAATATAAAAGGAACATCCCAAGGGGAATCCCACAACAAGTCAACAAAGTCAACAGAAAATGCCTTCACTGCTGCAATGAGTATGCCCAAGGCTTAGATACTGTAACATATTCAGGTAGCTTTTAAACTAGAAAACAAAATAAAAGGCATAATCCTGAGAAGTCAAATTCTTAACACTAACTCAAGTGTGATATCTCATGAATTGGAAATAGCCTTCTTTCAGCAATGAATTTTTTAAGGAAGAGACTATTTTACTAGTCGTTTAGCTGTACTTTATTTCTTATTTTAAAAGAACATTAAGAAATTCTGATTTTAACAAGCAGAACAAGTCTGTTGTTTCTTTAAGCAATAGGCAAATAGGTTACATATACATCTACAAAAGTAATTTTTATGGTTGTTCTTTTTTCTGATTTTCAGTTACTTCCACTAAAAGCCAAGACAATGTATGGTAGTTATAAACTTAATTGCCGTTTTTTAAGCTGAATCGATTTTAGCCTGTTTTGCATACCCTTTGGGTATAAGACTGCTATACTCCATGGGTGAATAGTAGACTAAGAAAGTCTTTTAGAAACAGGGATTTTTGGTTGCTTTTTCTTTATACAATAGCAAAGATTGAAATATTTTTTCATCTTTAGGCAGTATTCACAACTTCAAATTTTCAGCAGTGAGTTGTTTGTTTGCATGAACCAAGGCACTGAAAAAATGTTAAATATTTCTGCATAAATATATTGCACACAAATTTTAACTGGGCATATTAATATTTTTTTTTTAAAATTCTTTTCTGTAGAAGGTGTCAGTGCTTGACACAAAAATGCCATAGCATAACATTTGCATCACCAAGTATCTAATTTTCCAGTTGAGACAGAAATAGAAATACAGCTGTATATCAAGATTAAAATTCTTTGGGGAAATGCCAAGAATGCTTTTTCTCTTCAATTGTCATAAATACTCACTGTGAGGAAAATGCATACATATAGACACATGCTTCCCAAAACAGCTCAGCAGACAGTAATTTCCTCATAAGGCAGGAAAACAGAAAAGAAAATTTCGATTTCCTTATTTTACTTATGTTTATTATGGGCCTTTCTCAAAACTTGAATTAAACTTAACTGAAGTAAGACATTTTCTATGAGCTCAGTCCCTTACAGTAACTTTAAGGGGTTGATTCTCAGTTAGCCTATTAATGCTAGCTGATGTCTGTTAACTAATTATTTGAAAATAATTTTTCTTCCCATACTACTGTTCTAACTTTGAAGAATGTTTTTTCATATGTGTTCAAAACTGCTGCATTATCTTTCTCCATTACATGCCCTTCAAAGAAAAAGAAAAAAGCAAAAGAATTGCAACATCCTCTGAACTCTGCAAGATATTTCATGACAGTTCTGTGGTAATCACACGAAAGTGMCAGTAAATTATGAATGATTAACAAAATTACAAAGAACCACCACCTGAATACATAAGAAAAAAACAAATGAAAATGCCTGTTCAGTAATAGTCTCTTTTTATGTGGCAGTTCTTCACAAATGCCTGAATAGAATGACATTAGACCTAACAAGGTGTAAAGGGCAGTTTGGTATGTCCAGAACACAACTCAACATCTTGAAGAAAATTGCTTTAAATTCCTAAAATTCAAGGAAAACTAAAATTAGAATCAATGTGATTTCATAAATGTGTCAATTCGTTGTCATGATCTGACCTAGAACAGTGAGACAACCCTAGCAATTCTTAAAATGTTAGCTAGAAGAAAATATACCTGTTCCAAATACAAAAGTCCATGATATCAGCCCTTTCCAGAGTCCCAGTAAGCAAAAAGATTCAGCAACCAAATTATGAACTCATGAGAACCCAGTCAAAAGCAACAGGAAGGCAATAAGCTACTGTAGTTCCTTTCCGTCATCCCTGTTTCTCCATGCTAAGCAGCATTCCTAAGTTCAAGCAAGTTGTGGTTCATGACAAAAAAAAAAAAAAAGATGATTAAACAAGCAGTAAGGGTTGAAGGAATGGTGACAATGTTTTAATAACCAGAAGCCAATATGCCACCTGTCCTGYAGACCACATTGGAATAGGAACTCAGTGGAGCCTCTGGAGAGGTTTCCAACCAACTGCATTATGACTTTTCCCATTAAACCTGGTACTTATTATTGCCTTCTTTTAAAGATACTCTTTATTTACTCCATCCATCACAGAAAATATAGTAAACATGGCAATCTGTCTGGAGAAATTTAAGATTATTCCATATATCTCTGTACATGAAAATATAATCTATTGTTCCCAAAAGCTTCCATTAAGAAACATGCATTTAAACATATAAAATAATCAAAAAATATTCTACAATGAAAAAGTATCCTGATATAGGCTGAATATTTATTTTCTTAATCTTGTGTAAAAAACTAATATCAACAATAGTGTTTGAACGGAACGTGATGGACTAGCAAACACTCATATTTTGCACACTGTTTAGACTGCTTAATGTGTTTCTAAATATTTCATTAAGTGGGTTTTTTTCCTGTACTAGGTAAACAATAAGATTTCTGGATTGTGCTTTTTCTATTAGGAGACAAATAAACTGTAGCAGATTGCAGATACCTGAAATTTAACATATCACATGCTTGAGAAACCTCTTTTGAAGAAACCGTTGAACACCTTGTCCTTCTGAACCACAGTTTGAAATATTTACATAGCTGAAAACTATTTGACACATGTTTTGGGGAACTGCAGGGGCTAAGAGGAAGTACAGGTTTAGGAAAGATATAAGAAAGGGAGATAGATGACAGTCTCTTTCCAATAGTCTAATAGGATCTTGTGGGATCAAGGCCAGCAAGGTGTCCTTGCCAATCTCAGATAATTCACCAAGGTGGCTCAGTCACTCAGACGTGCTGGTGCAAATAGAGCAGGAAAGAAAATCCTTACACAGTGCAGTGAGTTATTTGCTATCAGGGTAAGGGAACAAAGGATGGACAGGGGTTTCCGTTCATTTCTAGGAGCCTTTACATGAGATAAATAAATACTTCGGCCTAAGTTTAAAACAGCCTGATATTGTTATTACAAGTAGATGCCTCCCTCTTAATAGTTCACAACTCATGCTCACAAAGAAATAAGAATCTGAAACTCAAGAAAGGTTTTTTCAACAAAAAATGTAACCAAACTGGACTAACATACTTGATGTTCCCAACATATCTAGTAGGATACATAAGAAATGTGTTCTTGTGATGCGGCCAATGGAAAATTTTAACCCCTAATTTCTTTTTCTGGACAGCAAACAAAAAACATTATAGCAACTTGGCAGCAAATTTACAGACAATATTCAAAAAGTTTAGCTCAACAGCAGTGTTTAAAGGAAGATAGCTGGAAGGTGATTGCTGCGTTACTTAACTTCTAAAGGGAGATGTAGAAGATAATAAATAAAACAATTCTCCATTTTGATAGTCTTAAATACGTAAAGTCAGATAAACAGGAAAAACTCAAAGAATATCAGTGTGATTTTGAAATGCACCCCTTCCAAAAGAAGAAAAATACCTTCCTTCCAAATCTGTGTGTATGGGTAACCATCATTCAACCTATGCCATGATTTTGGGATGCGAGATGTCTTACACCACTTATCTGCTCTTGTGTTGGTTCCTTGACCACTCTGTATCTTTTCTTTTTGAGGGTGAGTAGCCTTCTTGTATCGAGATGAAATTCCACCTCTGCCTAAACTGACAAAGTTTTAATATTGCAAATATATTTTCATTGGATAATTCTGTTTGTGTTTTCAGGCAACTAAATGAGCTCCTGGAATATTTATAATAGCAGTAGAATAATAAAAACATAAAATCATAGAATGGTTTGAGTTGGAAGAGACCTTAAAATTGCTGACATGTCCACGTCACTGACAAAGATGTTAAACAATGCTTGTCCCAGTACCAACCCCCCGAGGAATGCCACCYGTCACCAGTCTCCACTTGGAAATGAGCCATTGACCACAACTGTTTCAGTGAGACCACACAGATAATTCTTTATCCACTGACTGGTCCACCCATCAAATTAATATCTCTCCAGTTTAGAGACAAGGATGTCGTGCAGGACACTGTCAAATGCTTTGCACAGGTCCAGGTAGAGGAGATCAACTGCTCTTCCCCCACCTGCCAYCACTGTAAACCTGTGAGAGAAGACCCTCAAATTTGTCAGGCATGATTTGGCCTTAGTGAAGCCATGTTGGCCGTCAGCAACCATCTTATTTTCTACGTGCCTTAGCATAGCTTCCAGGTGGATCTGCTCCATGATCTTGACAGGCACCAAGGTGAGACTGGCCATCCTGAAGTTTCCCAGATCTTCTTTATTTCCCTTTTTAAAATTGGAGGCTATATTTCCCTTTTCCTAATCTGTGCTAAGTATATTCATTTTAGGGACTTGTGGAATTCAAGCTCCTTTTCTGCATATGGCAAGTTTTCAAAGTTTCAATATTTGCAGCAAAACCACGGCAGAACAGCTGGATTCTCTAGTTTCCTATATGAGTGCTTTTCTTCCATTTTCTAATTTATGAAGAGCAGCAGTTATGTAACAACRGAATATGTTTGAAAAATAAATTTGCAAGATGTAACTTAAATGAAGAACTCTAATTTTGAGCTTATGTTAGGATAAAGCACTTTTTAAAATTCAGTCTTCATGAAATTTTCTGAATAGTTACTTGATAAAATAAGTGAATTGTTTCTCAGACACTGACAGARGATTCTAAGTATTTTGACTATCAGTAAGCATTACAAGAATGATTTATTTCCAAAAATTCTCTAAATAGTTCTAAATTCTCTAAATTCTCTCCCATCTGAGTCACTAAYGAGAAAGATATTCTCCCTCAAAATGAAGAAGGACAGAAGGGTGTGGAGGATGAAGCTCCMCTGTGGATATTCTGACAGAATGCTTACACACAAAATAATAACCTCCCTTACTATCACTCAGGTTATCAGTTTACATCACACCAACATCAATGGTTTTCCACAGCTGATACTTGAAACACAATTTTACTAACACCAGATAATCTTAGACCCTTACACATGATGTGTTTCTAATTTAATGCATAGTCTATCCTGCCATTTTAGTTGTTAGGGAAGTGGTCTGTAATTTACATTACACTTCATACTCTATGAGCTCCCTTTGCACTTTAGACTTGTGAAAAGGAAGAAACAAGTGTTTCATTTATCCCTCTCTCTCACAGACTAACTGACAAGCCCTTTACACTTGTTCAAACCAGATTTTGACAACCTGTTGTCAGATCCTGAGATCAGTACTGGGCCTGATTGTCCCTGCCCAGCCTACCCTGAGACGTCCCCCGATGGGCCTGGGATGCCCTTTCAGCTCATTCTGGGGATGTCAGTCCCTGCCTCTGTGACACTGCAGGAGTGCTGGGCTCCAGCTCCACCTCTGGCCCTGCCTGGATGGTGTCAACACTCAAGGTAGCCCATCTCAGCATGGATTCCCTGTACATGTGCTACCTCCAGCCGTCTCTCTTGTGTCATCCTCTGCTCCTGGCTAGAGCCCCTGGCCATGGCTCACCACTGCTGTGCCAGGGGCTGTTGACAGACCCCATAACCAACCCCCACGTTCAAAGACTGTGGAACCGCACCCGATGGATGAGGGCATGGGCTATGCCAGTCATTCTTGGGGCTGGACAGTCAGCCTTCACCACACCCTGACACCTTGCTCCTCAAAAGGGTCTGAAATCGAGAACAACTATTCACCAATGTCTGTCTCAAACCTGTTCATTTCCAATGGGAGAAAATTTCTCATATTTTAATACTATAAATAACCGGAGAAGAGTTGCTGCTTCCCCTTGAAAATTTATAGATTGTAAAYAGTTTTTTATTTACAGAAATAATAATAAAAAGCTTTAGAACTGCACTATTTTATCGATTTTCTATTGTATCATTATTTTAAGATGCCAGCAGACTATAAGAAAGATCACATATAAAAACATTGAGCAGCAGCAATTCAGTATTTGTATACTGTATGGGATTTCACAGGCCTGACAAAGACAGGAGTCCATATGACGAACTTGCCATTCGGACATGAAAAAGGACCTGAACAGAAATATGCATACAAAGGATAAGGCAGCTTTACCATTTTGATACAGCACCCTGTGTACCATAATTAAAAGCAGAGCAATTTCTACAAAGATTATCATCATTAAATTGGTTTGTAAAGGATGCAAGCATTGATGATATGTAACTACACCAATGGTGGGTAAAGTACAGCAGCTCTTTCTGCTTTGTTCTGCACCCCATCAGTGTAAGCCAGCTTTCCTGCAACACTGACAATCACATCATAATTTCCTAAGTCCTGATCTATTATTATAAAGAAGAGTAGAAGGGTAAAAGGAAGAAAGGATTGCAAATGGGACTAAAACTTCTCCCATTAAAACTGTAAAGCATTTAGCTGCACTGAACGAGATAACTTTTAAACTGCCCAGACCCATTGTTCCATTTGGGATGGCATTCCTCAGCCCTGCTTCATTTTTAGGGTTGATCTTTTCACTTTGTTTAACTACTTTTTGAAAAGCATATCTCAATGCCTTYAATTTCTAGCACAACTCTGCTTGATACTTCACTGCCCTAGCACCAACCAGCTCCCTGATAACCCCAACACAGGAGAAACTTTTGTTGCTTGAGTAGAAAGTAGCAGATCGATGACTCTACTGCTTACCTTCAGCTGTAATCTCAGCCTGAACTGAGATCCAAGGTCACAAAGCAGTGTGGCTGGCCTAACTAACTACTGCATTTAAGTTCCTTACAGTCATTTACAGTTTTAAGCTGCTGAATAGTACTGTTTATTAATAGCTGCAACTTATGATTTGACACTAAGAGGAAGCTGACAGTTCCAGAAGAAGCAGAGCTTCCAGTTTACCAATAATGTATTACTAATTAGTAGTCATGAAATACATAATATCTGAACTTAACACTGCAACAGCCTGATAATTAACAATAGCTGTTCCAAAATTAAAATTTCAGACTATAACAGTGGAAAATATAAATCAGGTAAAGATTTACATATATTCAGGTCACAAGCTGAGTATCACAAGTATCAGGTCAAACTAAACTGCATTCAGTATGTTGATGGCAATTTTCATAGCTGGGAGATATTATAGCGATATTCTTAAAAATCTTGATTTGAGAGTAATGATCAAAAATAAAAAACCTTCTCAAAAATAACTCCTCTGGAAAATAGTAATATTTTCTCCCACCATGACAAATATCTATCAAGCCCTTCAAAACTGGAATTGCAAATACTCATGGACTGAGAATCACTCTGGTCTTACCTATGGTAGATCAGACTTGGGATTCCAAGTCCCTAATTCAAAACCTTTTGTCTTAAAATGAGTGAAATGCATATCAGAAATAACAGGAGAAAATACTGTAATCCTGGGACTCTTCCTTTCATGTAGAAGTGTTAAAACTATTAAGCCAGAACTTGTCTCCTTTTGCTTCTTTTTCCAGGCCCCTGGATTTAGCATGCACAGTTGCACAGCACCTTGTTTTCCCCAGAAATTATAGAGATTGCTGTCATCAAAATAATTGGATGAGGCATTTGGGACATGTGGGTTCAACTCCTTCAAATCAAGAAGTCTTACAAAATAATGCTTCCATTTCCTGGGCATGTGTTGTACTTCCATAACACGTACACACATTGTGTGCTTTCAAAGGAACAGTTTGTGAYGAGTAAAACGTTAACTTGTAAAATAAATGCAGCAAATGTTTATGGGTAGCTCGTTCAAAACTATTCAGTTAATTTCTGCCCTGTTGTACTGGGTAGAATGATTCTCATCATACTTTAAACATAAAAGTGGAGCATTCCATAAAATTTTATCAGCTCCTATTGTGAAAGCCCCCAGGAAGCTTTAAAAGCTCACCAGAAATGCATCTAGTTTCCACAGAATTCAAAACTTAGCATAAGTGTATTTGCCCATGAATCTATGCTATTGACTGACTGCTATTATGCCAATAAATCATAAATACAAAATCTATATCAGGATAACATTGCTGAGATTTTACCTCCTCGAGAAATGATGTTTAAAATAAAACATTTTCGGTACATTCTAAAAATACATGCAACAACAGCTGATGCTTATATTATTTCCACAGGATTTTGGACTCAAGTACATACTCCCCCCATGCACACTGAGCAACAACACGATCACTCCCTCTCCAACAGCAGCCAGACCAGCCTCTGTAAATGAGCTGGGAACACAGTATTTTTTGAGTTGCTGCAGTAGTAGCAGAAGACCCACAGGAAGTGACAATCATCTGTCTGTTCCTGTCTCTCAGTTGTTCAAGACTGTTGTGCTCACACTTCGATTGACGGATTAGAAGTGGATGCAGATGCAAGGTAAATTTATTTCACAGGCAGTGAATTTCATACCACACACACAAATCTTATTAACTCTTCATTGATTATAACATCAGGAGATTAATAGGAGCTATAAGAGGTATTAGGTAAGCTAGAACAGTTTATGAGGTTCCAGTGCTTTCTTTTTTTCAATTTATTTTCTTTTTACATTTAGTTAGAGAAGATTAATCTCATGAAGGAATGTGAGCCAGAGCTTCCAAAATCAAATTCTGAAGAGAAAGTCTCCCATTGTTTCATCAGAATGACCAAAGGCCAATACTTAGGAAGTCCAGATACCACGTGGACTTCTACATAGCCTGTTGTTAGTTCAGCATTATTTATTAATTGTTTGCATGATGGGAAAAATATTTTGATTATTACATTTCCAAATTAAATGAGGTGGGATGAAATGCATAACTGTTTGAGGTTAGTGACAGTATTGAAAATTATCCTGACGGACTACAGATATAATATGAAAAAACAGATAAAACTCTAGAGAAACAAGTGTAAATTGTCAAATTAAGAAGACCTAATCAACCAAATGCAGGGAGGATAAATAACAGCTGGCTAGGTATTGGTTCTGTAGAAAAGGATCTATCAATTATGGTAGATTAGAAGCTGAATACCAGTCAGACTACATTTCCTAAAATAAAGTTGTCATCCTGAGATGTGCACAGAGCCGGGTAATTGTGGAACCTTTATCTTTAGGCTCTAAGAATCCTTTAAAAAGTGCATTTAACATTTATAGACAATGACTGAGTACAGCTGACCTTGACACTGGGCAGTGGAATAGTTTCATTCCATGCTTTTGATTGTATGAAACGTCCTCTGAAAATAAGAGTTGGATGTCTGTGAAGTCCACACATTCTGGAAAACACTTCTTCAAAGCAAGCAAACAAGGAATATCAGAGTTGTCAAGAGAGAGAGCAAGGGCATAAAGCTGAGACAGTGGGCAGTTCACCAGTCGTGGCAGTAGCCACTGCCCAGAATGTGTCATTTAGAATAAAATGATGATACTGTAAGGACTCATTCAGCAGCCAGTGCAGTCAACACAAGTAGAAATACTGATTTTGTCTCACCTGTTCAACATTATTTGAAGACAATAATAATTCCTAGAGTAAATACTGCCACTGATGACATTTGTCCACAGTTCTTGGGTAAGAAATTCTGAGGTGGATCTAAAAGAAACGTGTGCTTTGTGTGCTATGGCATTGTGGCTCATGACAGTGTCAAAAGAAAAAAAAAAACAAAACACTAAAATAAAGGAATCCTGGTAATTCTTTGTTTAGAAAACAAAGAATCCTTATCTTGAAATGAAAGGATGTGGAAATAAGTCTTCAATGTCTGGTCCACCTACGAATTTAAAGCCTGTGAACTATGACTCTTAGCTAATGCATCACAGCTCAGCATTAACCACAAAATTAGCTCATCTTGTATGTTGTGATAGGAAGATGATCTTCCCAAGGGTTTTTTTTAAGAAAAGAAAAAAGAAGGGAAGGGAAGGGAAGGGAAGGGAAGGGAAGGGAAGGGAAGGGAAGGGAAGGGAAGGGAAGGGA